>DWLS01000385.1:0-31655 GCA_018246255.1 Pachliopta kotzebuea | reverse complement strand
CGTAGTATTCTATTAATTCAAACCCACCTGTATGTTAGTTTTTAACATTTTTTACATTACTAGTTGGATTAATGTAAACATGTTCCTGTTCAAAAAGTGAATGCTCTTTTTCATTGATATCTTTTAATAACCGTCCATAAAAAAGACGTACTCAATTCGTCGTTCATCTTTTTAATTTTTGAATTCATTGCTTTCAGTATTCCATTTTACAAAGAATAAATATTTTCAAATTTTTTAATACAAAAGCGTATACATAGGGAAAAATTGAATATTGGTTTTATACGTATTAATACTTCCCTTTGAATTTTTTCATGTTCAGAGTTCATTAAAAATCGTGAAAAATCATCATATATATTTATAATTATTGTTTTGGGCAAGTATGCAATGACTTAGTACATTGGATTGTAATATTTTAGTTGTTTTAATACAGTACAAATGTATGCTAACTACAACTTGAATTACCTTATTTCCATTTAAGTTCATTATAAGATTATAATGTACAGTGAATCAGTATAAAGGGAAAGTAGAAAGACATACAATATGGAATGCGGTCCGCTTGCTTTATGACGTAAATTATTGCGATTTAATATTTATAACTTGATAATTTAACCTCGGGAGTTTAAATCATTGTGCGAATCAATGCGAAAGGATCTTACATTGTTACTATGTGACTTCATTGTTTCAACTTTCGCAGAACAAAGGTGCAACTCTTCCGCGTGGCAACTCAGTAAGTGACATTTAAACATGTTCTCGCCCGCTCTCGTCCATTATTTGTACGCTGATTCAATAACTTTTTTGTAGTGTCTGAGGCTAAATGATTAAGAGGAGACATGATTTTTCTTCATGCTTCAGTAAACTTTGATATTATGTTTTAACTCCTATCTATAAACCAATACTTTCAACTTAATGCGTTCTCTCAATAACTAGTATCATTTAAAGATTTTCTTTGATTATATATAATTCAGTAAAATGTCTCTAGAAATATTTTTCATTACTTTGTTGTTTATCCACTTATGATACTAAGTAATATAATAGCTTATTACAAAGTTTATCAATATAATTCGAAGGGAACACAAACCAGTCAGTCACCGACAAAATGTGTTGTGAAACGTGCAGCGAGTCAGTTTCTAAGCGCTGGCAACTTTCTCAGTGCGAGGTGAAAGTGGCGACCGCCCGGAGCTGTACGTAACATTCCTGCCTGATAGGAGCCCCGCTTAGAATATTATGTACGAGATTACTGTGCGCCTCGCGATAAATCACGGCCCTTTTACATTCCTTTCCCGGAATACATAGCGGGCCAACGCTTCAGAAACGTCTGTATTGCTTAGCGCGATACTATCTTAAATAACCCGACCGGTTGGTCGCTCAGCTTTGTCTTTTCATTTACAGTGCTCGCTCTTATATATATCGATCGTGTAATGTAAATTTCAATGTACATTTATTAAGAAATTATTATGCTAAATATTAGTGGCAGGTCACTTTTGTTTGAGACAGTCTGTCTAAGTAGGTACCACCGAAGCTCCCGTTGCAGCCGTCAAACAGTAGTGTGTAAACATTTCTTAAGGTGTTTCGATTTAAAGGTTATTATAGTTAGTAAAATTAATGTGGTAACGAGATTTAAACGTTATGTCTTCAGGCGACGAGCGCAATGTCGGGCATTTTAAACAATCTCAACTATTGCTACTTTTTTATGGGCAACAAGCGTATTATTTACCATTAATACCATGCTCGTCTTTTCGACTCGTCGCATAATAATAGAAAAAAATATTTGACGTAATAATTTATTAATAAATATATTAACTTTTTTCTAAGTGTGGTTTCAAAATTTGTTTACATTTCCGGCAAGACGTCATGTAAAAATCTGTTATAAAGTCTTATACTATGAATGAATATAGGGTTCCTTTGTTAAATAAATTTTTTAATAAGTGAATAGTTCATTTGTTCTTATGATGAAAAGATGAAGATTGCTTGCCGCTATGCATTTCATTAGCTGTTCATTTTTATATGTTGAGAGTAGGGAGATGAAGGTTGGAATAAACTGTAAGAACAAGTTATTCAATAATTTATTCTCTATCGTTTTTGTATTGTTACAATACATGATCCGCGGGATACTGAGGTAAAAAACGAAGTTGTCCTGACTATATTTGTAATGCTTTTACGCGCATAAGGTTGAACAAAAACAGACTATTCCAATACTAATTACACTGGAGCCGTTTATAGAAAGAAACACTGTTCTCTGCCGTCATTATTACTGGATAAATATAACTTTACTGTTTACAACTCATAAGTCATGTTTTAATAATATTACGTTGCAAATATAATTTTGAATCTTATTCCAATAATATATTGTTTTAATTATTTGTTGAAAAAGAACGATAATTTTAGTTGCTTGGTTTCTGGTCATATGTAGTCGCTTTTTTATCTTTTATATGCAAATATTTTAAATATATTTATATGACTTACTATAAAAAGTATTTAAATGTTTTAATGATTATAGCATTACCCGTCAAAGTTGGCTTTAAACATTGTATTAATTTTTTCACCTGATACATGTTAAAGTGCAGGTGCAGACTTTTCTTTTGTCCTTGGAAAATACAGCATCTAAACTCATTAAAGGCTAACGATTTTGTAAAAAAAAAAAACACTTTCGCAACTTCATTACTGCATGCTAAAGCTTTGAATTTTTTTTTGTACTTGAAACGTTTCTTCTGTTTGCTGTTTCATAAGTTATTTTAAGATTAAATTTAAATTTAAATTCTAGTGTAGATTTTAGGTTTTGAAAATGCCTTTGTAAAATAATTAGAGTATTTAATAATTATGTTGTATTTTATCTTAAAAATACAAAAGTATTGTTTTTAGCCTGCACTTAAAGAATTGATGTTATTGTAAGGATCGGGTAAATAACCTTTAGGATTTGTCATTTTTATGAGATTGAAATAAGTAAAGAAATTATGATACTTAAAGCATCATTCTCAAAGTTGACCTTGTATATCGTTTCGTAAAGGGTGCTGTATGCACATTTTGCTCAGGTTATCGACTATTGTCAGAAATGAGATGGGCGCAGCGAGTAGTATAAAGGTTGCATACAATGACATGAGCAGTTTGCGACGAGTTGATATGTGACGTGAGCTCTTTTATTGTTCTTTATTTGGCTACACGGTCGTTATCGGATCTTATAAAACACGAACGAATATCGTAGCAATGTTACCGTGGCCTTGACGACTTGTACACAAACAAGAAAGATAACCGAGCGCAGTTTACCTGGTCTTAAAACTAACCGATACTTTATATTCATCGATTCAATGTCAAATATTACAAATACCCTATTTGCTTTATAACAAAGGTACAATATTTCTTTTATCCATAACTACTGCTATAGAAATAATGCAATAAAGTTTTAACAGTAACCCTGTTATTCGATATAATCATTCATAGTCAACTATGGTAGTCAAAAATGTTTTTGAAAAATGATTTCATTAACTTATTGATAAGGATTTTTCAAATATAACAGGAATTGTAAGGTAGTGTTAATCTTTTTTTTATAATTAGAAAATAACTATATAAACTTTAACTTGTACCACAGCCCCCAAATGTTTTAAAAAACTTATTGAATTTAAATGTTATCTGCTAATCGTGTGCACAAGTCAACTTGATAATTTATGATTACATTGAAACCGTATTGCGTCGCAGTGTTTGTAGGGAATGCACCGCATATGACGGGTCGACGCGTTTTTGGGGGAGGGGTTGGGGGCAGGTGGGTCATACGGGCAGGTTTGGGAGCCAATGTCCACGTTAATTAGTGGCGGGAGAGCGACACTCCGGCGACAAATTGCGCTACATTCATCGCTGAGCTAGAATAAAACGATATTGCGATTTTGTCTTCACTAATTGATATTCACCAACCACACCTTGATTCTTTTCTCCCTCACATGCGAATTACAAATCTAATATCATATCCATGTATCTGTAGGACTAGTACATAAAATAAAAATAAGTATGATAATTTATAATAAAAGGGGTTTCTGGTATTTTTCTTTTGCTTTTGACAATAGTAAAACAGCATTATTTTGCTGTTTTACTATCAATATTTTGAATTTTTGTTTAAAGGCATTCATTATACTGGAACGAAGTTCTAAATCAAATACTAAATATAATAAATTCGACTTAAACGTCACAAGTCAGTAACAAGATTTTAAGAAATTATAATAACAAATAATGTAAAGGTAAAAAATATTTATAATAATAACAAACGACTAGGAAGTGAAGGATCATTATTAGTTATTTGTACAGGCTAGTCAACATAATTGGATGAAAATATTGGAATTAAATGTTATGACATAGGAAGCGTAGAATTTTTTTAGCACATCATAAAATTTATTAAAAACAATTGTACCATAATTATTTAAAGTGTTGTACAGTTTAAACTAAAAGCAATAAAACCAATCAGTTGATTTGGGCTGTGACACTACATAGTAGACAATGTCTTTCATCTGTTACGTTTTGTGTTTGAGCTCCTCTTAATTATGGCAAACTCATTAATTAGTCTGTCACGTTACGATACAATAGTAGGCGCGGGTGTTCCTGTCTGTCGCTGCAGGCCGTTGCGCGCATCGGCTTGATTGCTTTCGCATTGGCCGATGTTCTATAGACGCTCACCAGTTATCGTGGATTGGCTTTTGATTGCATTAGAAATTATAATTCCAGTTCGTGATTATCGATCTATTAATCAATTAGGATTTACGGCCTATTAGTTATCATAACAGGATTTCGTTGATAACATGAGTTTATCCCGTAGTTTCTATTACCGCGTCTCTATTCTGTTGTTCCAATTTAAATTACTTTTCCAATTATCAAAAGAGTAGCTCCAGACTCCAGACAACATTATTCTCTACTTTAAAAGATTTTACTTCGCCTTATCTGAAAAATTGTGATACTTTCTCTTGCCGTGAATCCCTTTAATGGTTTAAATCTATACATTCCGCAGAATACTTTTCAGGAATGTCATACCCAATGTTATTAAACAGACGTGCTCCTAAATAGTTCTGAATCTCTATTTGCTTGACAGCTATTTGTGGACAAGCTTAATACTATAATTATGTTGTTTTTGAATATTAATAACAGTATTCGGTGAGAAATAAAAAATAGTTTTAGGAAGATGTCTCTAAATGACCAACTAATAAAGTAACGTTTTCCCTGTTTGTATCAATATTTTACAATGAGTATTAACAATATGTTTTGTCTTAATCGTACAACTGAAGCGAACGTTATCATACAAATTAACGTAGGTACGAGCAGCCAGGCGAGACAATGATATACAACATCCACGTGATGAAAGTCTCGCAATTACCATAGCAAATGAATGTCAAGCGATAAATAACATAGTATATTTATTCGTTGACGGGCGATCGCAAACTGGGTCAGGGGACCGTATTTTCCCTATAAAATTGTTCATTCAAAAATTTTCCTTTACTAGAAATTATTTTATTTTTTCACCTACCTTATTTACATTATACTTCTATAAAGTTTTGATCTTTACTGGTAAATGATAAATGTTTTGTGTTGGTTCCGTGAATAAAGTATTAAGTGAATTTCATGAAATGATAAACGTATGAATTTCTGTAATGAAATAATAAAACGTTATGCAATGAGATAAACTTCTAAGGTTTTCAATTATAATAAAAAAATAAAACAAAAGATTTTAATAGGTCTCTTTAATCTTAAAGCTTTTGTGCACTCTACACTAGGTTAGCTCTCGACCTTTTTTCAACGACGAGGAAGTATTACCCCTTCGCATTGTTCGGTTAGTTACGAGGCAGTGGAGGACGCGCGGCTCGTGCCAAGAGAAAGTATGAGCTTATTAAGAAATATAAAAATAACCTATCCAACTTTCTACAATAAAAAATGTTAACCTAAACCATCATAAATATTTTTTCATTTTCTGTAGTAACTACGTAAGATTTTAGAACGTTAATTTTTTTTTATTCGATTAGGCAATAAGATAAGCGACACGTTCACTTGATTGTAAGTGATAGACTTGTCCATAACAACGTGGCACTGGTTAAGATGGTATACACAGCATCACACTCCGCGCGTCTTTTTTTAACTGTAAAGATTAATGCTTGATTACGATCCCACCTGGTGTTAAGTGGATATGTGGTCTGTGGTGGTATAGCGTATAAATCTGGTAAATGCCTATTCACTCTTTATTTTAAGACGTCGCCTGGAGTCATGAGATATTAAGCCTCGTTAATCCAGTTATTAAATAAGATAAAAAAGCATTTTAAACGGGAACACAGTAAAAGTACATGTAAAATTAAAATTATAACTGTTGAATATAAAATCCGTAATTGGTAATAATAATTAAAATGTCACTACTTTAAGGTTTATTATCATGATGCTATATAATTTTTTTTAAAGTTGTGTTATGGCGCAACGCTTGTCGTAATTTGACGTTTGACTGCTAATGTGATTGCACGTTGAGTGGCACAAGGACACATGTTTGCGTGTCGCCTGACAATGTATCAGTTAAAAAAATAAACGCACATAATATAGGTTTCATTGGTCGTTCGTTTTATTATTCACAGCTGTATACGTTAAGTGATGTGACGATGGTTCCACTGATTGTTGTTTTTCTTGCAATGAGCAATTGAAAAACGGCGTTGACCCAGTTTCAATATATAAAGTCCATCGTGCGTGTAAAAAAAAATTTTCTAGTTTATAAAATTGGAAAATTTTCTATCGCAAAGACCGTCTAGATAAGTACGACTGATGCTTGTACTTTCAAACATTAGTGTGCAGATATTACTATGTTTCGTTTTGAAGGGCATGGTTACCCAGTGAAATTACTGGAGTAACGCGACTTAACACCTTGTCTGAAGGCGACGAGCGCCATATGGTACCCTGTAAACCATTTTAACTAGCGTCACGTTGTTATGGAAATCACTTACCATTAGGTGAAAGTCTCTGTATCGTCGCCTCGTCGAATTAAAAAAATCTCGTAGATAAAAAAATTCTCATAGTTTATGTTTTTAATGACTTTAATGGAAATTTTCGAGATGTGGCATAATTAAACATATGTTAGTTGATCCCTTAATATATGAATAAGCTAATACTAAGTCATGCGGGCGTAAGTAAACATATTCATAAAGTGGCATTTAAATTAGCAAGCGTGGCAGTGTTAGCGATATATTTTTAGAAGGGGGGAAGTTCTGTTTATTCACATGTGATAATGCACTCTCCGTTTGTAAATCGAGCGTCTATTACCGGGGGCACGCCAACGCACCAGTTACTTAGCGAACGCCGTACGCCAATTTCCTCGTTTTGTCCGAACATTGATACCTTAGGGTTGCGCCACTCACAAACCTGTAACAAATAATGTACACGAAATTTCCGAAACAAAATATTGTATTTTGTATTTTTTTTACCGAAGCATTGGTATATGAAAGGCTCAAGCATAACAAAATGACGTTATAAATAATTAAACATGTCGCTGAGACACAAGACGCTAAGTCTCATTAACCCCAATAATACCACTTGTTACAGTATCATCAAATCATATCACAGTAATATTTTATAGCGTGAATACTATTTAGCAGTACAAATAAGAGATACGGTCGCACTTACCTGCACTAATCTCACCACCAGTACTGTGTCGTGTGAACGGTGAATCTTGTGAACTAAAATATTTTAAATTAATTAATACCACATTAACTACACGTGTCTTTATAAAATTTACTTTACAATAATAACTTGATTTCATTGTCCCGTTGCTCTCATAGTCAGCCCCTTTACGAACGATGAACGAAGAACGGGACAATTTGCGTGTACGGTCGGGGATCGATGTCGAGATCTACAAAATTTGAACTACACTAGTTGTGAATGTAGCACACATTAATATAGATTGTTTGCCTGTCGGAGCGGATATCGCACACTTATCAATCATGAATACATGGCATTGAACTAGTGTACGGAGATTATGAGAATTGTTCGTTTATAATAAATTTACTTGAAACATATGTGTATACAGATATACAACATTATACAAACTAGAGGGGTTATTTTCAACGGAGGTTTTCAATTAGACCACGCATTAATTTATCGTTTGTATTCATTATCTGAACCCGATTGATAGGTTTTCTTTATGGACTCAGGAGTTCCGCTTTTTCTCTTATTAACTACAACTTTTAACTACATTTTTAAAATCATTAACGGTTCACATTCATTGGTAAGTAAATTATTATCATAGTATTTGATAAAAAAGTACAGAAGGATTATTGTGACGTGTTATATTCTTATAAGATACGTAAATTTTGTCTATGTAATGATACTTCTACTACGCTATTTAAGTAGAATATGTGGCATATGTGAGTATTTAGTTTAAATTATTAAAATTAATTTTAATGATTATACTAATTGTATTTAAAAGGTGTACAGAAAATTCTTAATTATTCAAGATAATCACTTATACTATTAGTAGCGACCTTTAGTAGTAAAATATTAACCCAATGGCGTGTATAAAATAGAACAAAACTAGGTCTTACTCTGTTATACAGTAATGGTTAAAAAAGAGAAAGTTGAACCTCGTCACTTTCTAGACTTTCTATCGTTAATCAAATAAAGATCATACCATACATACTCTTAATTAAATTAAATTTTGTTATTTTGCCGAATCTGAGAAAGGTTAATAAATAATTAAGGATAGTCAATAAAATAATAGGAAACAATACGTAGAAAGATCGTTATGGTTTTTTTATAAAATATTTTAGTCATTTATTAAGTAATATTCTTTAAACACACTTTACAAGTAATTCAAAAATGGTGCTAAATTTGTTTAAAAATTACTTAAAGTATATATTTTTGTTTAAAACCTTTATCCAAAGGATTGACTTTATAGTGTCTGTATATAAATAGCACAGCTAGGTTATTATTACGCAGAAAGAAGTAATAAGGTTGTTATTTTTAATGCATCTTTGCGGTGAAAAGTATTGCGGCTTCCTTCGACCACTAATAAGTCAATTACATGGTTAAGGCGTAGTCAGTTTAAATATTTCATTTACTCTCAATTGTTAATATTACCGACACTTTGTTTTTTTAAATATAAATTTTTTGGTGTCATTGAACATACATAAATCAATTTCTACTGTTGTTGCATTAGTCTTTATAGACGTGGGATAGTTAAACCTAAGTATAAGTTAGAGGTTTAATCTACTATACAATTAATAGTAAATTTATTTATAAAGGGAAATAGCGATTCTTTTGGTTTGTTTTTGATTGGTAAATTTTTCTTATTGATGTTTCTTCTTAAAAATTCCACACTTCGAAGTATACGGCTGGCACACGAAGTATTCGTAAACATCTTTTGTTAAATTACTTTAATTATATAAATAGATCTTTTGATGTACATTGTACTGTTAATTAAAGGTGCTCATTTTTTTCCTGTTGGAGTAAAGTATATTATTAATTGCGAAAGATGTAAAAGAATTTATATTTCTTTAGTAATGAGATTGCTGGATTGTATAGCCTTTTATATAAAATACAATATAAATTAATAACTACAGATAAATTTTTCGATATTTATTCATTTTACATAAACGATAATCGCATATGCAATAAAAGAATAAAATCGTGTGATCATTATAATGATATTTATTTTTTACTTTGTAATACATAGCTGCTTATTATTGTTTGTTAATAGCCAATGTTCGTTTCATTCAGGTGGCGAGCAAGCAGTACCAACCGACTTCAGGCCCCGAGCTGACCAAGTTGTGTAACCATAAGCGAAAACTGCTGGCGACGCTGCAAGCTCGCACGCAGTCGCCGGCCACGCCGCCACCCTTAGAACAGAAGAAAGGTAATTAAATTAACTTAAATTTTATTAAAAACATAAAAAATCACGATATGAAACGTAAGTTTCATACAACTTTCTGCGAGCTATTCGTTGAAGCCTACTTATAAAGACAAAATTGAGATACCTATACAATAAATAGTAAAAGGATCTTTAGTCACATTCCGGCTGGAAAAAACTAGGTTATAATTTTAAGGTCAACTATGTTATAATCATACACAGATACGTGTTAAATACATAAAACTATTTTCTTAGGCGGGAATTGGTAAGTTTAAAGCGTTTAATTATCGATATTTCATAGAACATTAAAACTTCAAAATGATCTAAATTACATCGGAAATAACTGTCATGGTTAATAAATTAGTTAAGGAAACTGAATCTCCAATGTGAAGTGTAAACAAGGCGAAATGAGATAACAATAAACAAATTATTATTCATGCTGTAAGGAGGGAAGCGAGGAATGAGAGGAAAATTGTTGACGACGTAACGAGGGGTTGGGTAAATTGTATTTAGTGGTTCTTCAAATACTGGGCCGCTGGCGCTATGCGTAACGGGCCGGATACCCCGGTATTTTATTCTCTTCCTCCTAATCTCTGCGTCGTCCCGTTCAAAGATACATTAAAAATTATATTTAACAACAAACACCATCGAACGTTTACTTAAAATCGTTTTGCATTAAATTCTATATGTAATGTAGTAAAGCCACTCTTTCCAATTTTTAAGATATACCGCGACTACCAGGAGGTCCCCTTTTTAATAGTGTTTGTACAAAATATTGATTGACAGCGCATAACCTACCATTTCGCTTTATGTATCCTTTATAATTATTCTCATTAAAGATGTTAAAAAGTAATTTTTTTAATGTTTTTTTTTTTACTATCAATGACAATATTAAAGAAGCGCTAGCTTATGCATTTTTTAATCAGTTCTACTCATTTTTTTTAAAGATCCTAAAGATTACTGCATATTTTTTCTTAACGTTTGTTCGAAGTATTTTTTGCGGAAATATTATACAAACTATTTTTGTATAAACTAGAACATAAGTAATTAATACCGGTTCAAAATTAAATTCAACGAATGTGTTTGTTGCATAAAAATTAACTGATCCATTACTTCAGCTCGGGAAGTCATTGTTTAGTAATTAATTAACCTTTTGGTATTTGTTAAAAATTCGTCGTAAATCACTTAATGAACTTTTATAATTGCAAGGTTTCATAAATTGAGAGCTTTATCGGGATAGTCCGCGGCGGGGGCTCGACAAACACCGACCCGACGGTGATGCGATGCACACTTGCAAAGGGAGTATTATTATCCGATTAGCGGGCGGGTGTTCCGGGCGCAATCTCCGCGCCCGGCCCTCCTTTATCCAATTACGTGAGTGTGAACCCAACGGGATTAGCCGGGAAACGCCGGGAAATACTACGGACCGTACACGGTGATACCAATGCAATCCGGGTTTTCAGCATCGACCACACTTTTTAAAAAAAATGTATTTCTCTTTGTGATAGATTTCCTTAATCTATTTTCTTCGTAGCAAAAATGTCTAATGATACTTATAAATTTCTTTTCATTCATTTATTAATTTTATGTACAACATCTCAAAGGTTAAAGACATAAATAATATAAAATCTTATGCGGGAATGTCACAAAACACAAAGGAGTTAAATTATAACGTGGGGAGAGCTCGGAGCGAGTTAAATTGTCACAATCTATTTCTAAGGAGTACAGAAAAGTGGTCGCTTGAAGGAGCGAGTTGTTTCTTATAACAAAGAGGGGTAGAGTCGGTCTCTTTGTTGTTAAGTGGCAACGGGGGCTGGGGTGCGGGGATGCATTTAGTATGGCATGAATAGCTTGCAACTGCACTTCGTCAGTCCGGGAGTAACAACCTAGACGCCCAACACCCCACACTACTCCCTCGCAATCCGCAGGCTTGCCACCCCCGCTAGCAATAACAGTTTTTAATATGCAAATCGTTTCACGTTTCGCGTGCTTTACCTTGCATTACCCCTTGTAACACAACGCAAACACGGACCACTTGAACTTCGACATGGCTTCACGTGGAGCGACAGTTCGTCATTCCCTTCCACATTTTTTCCGTTTCTGTTCGTTAACCGTTGTTCTATTAATAGTTATATTATTATTCACATTCACTATGTTTTAAAAATTAATGTATGTAGGTAAATTGGGTTATATACCTCTTATCAACTTGCCGCCTTTTAACTATAATTTTTGTAATTTGAGTATGATATAATTCTTAATATTGACAAAGTTGACGTCTAAGAAAATGAAATTGATGGTGTTAACAAAACATTGTTTGTTTTGTAATTTTGTTGCTGTTATTGATTTTCGTTATAAATTTAATTTATTCCGTTTATTGACCTTCTATCGCTACTTACAAAATTCAAAACCAAGGGTTATCCACTTTATCACATTTTACATTGCTGATTTGCATAAAATTTGAACACAGCAGAACCTATTTTGTTGCTTTATTCATTGTTTTAATGTCTATAGTTCTACTTAAAAATTTGGAAAAAAGAGTAATACTATCCGGATTATACTTTAATACGGCGACGGACTAAAGGCTATTTTAAAGTTGATAAAATTTCGGTAAGGAACTTAATACATGTATTTAATACAAAAAAAAGTTTTTTTTGGTCTTTTAATATACATACAGTTAATTTTAAAATAATGGTTTTTATTGTGTTTTGTTGTCATTTAATTCTGATTAAGTTTATTAAAAAAAATGTATCCATTATAATTGATGATTCGCATGAATAATTATGTTTACTTAAAAATGTGATATAAACTGTACCTATAAATTGCGGTAACACAACTTTAGTTCTTGAATCATGTAAGACAGAAGATAATTAGAATATTATGTCCACAAAGAAGGTTAAGCATCGGGAAGAGGTCCGAACGCAAGGAGAACTTAGTAGCCGCAGTGTTGCGTAATTACCGTAAAGGAAGTCGACCGTTTAGAGCAAACAAAACCCTGGCGACTCGATCAGCGGCGGGAACAAAGGGCGGTTGTAATTTGAAACAATCGGCGGTGCGGAGCGGGCTTGGGCGCGCACCCCGACGACTATTGATCTGACGAGTCGCGGCCGTCCGCCTCCCCTCCACCTCAAACCCGCCGCCCCCTTCTACCTCACCAGCAACCCCCAACTAACCCCCCCTCCACTCTCCCCAATGAACCCGGGCGCCTCTAAGACCACCCCCAACTCAACCAGTATTTTAATTGCAAATCTGCCAGATAATGTGCAAATAGATAACGGCATTATACTCGGCTCGCTAACTAATTATGGAGCGCTATCAAATTAAGCCCGGCACGCTTTCGAGCTTTACAACCTTCTTTCTTCTTAACGCACAAGATGCTTGGTTATAAAACTCGTTATAACTAATTAAATAAGTTACAGTTTATTGGAATTTCTCCCAGTATATGTGATACACGCGTTTTTCTGGCTATATACAAAAACTGCTTGTGAATATTTTAATAAGGAAAAGTAGTAATTTCATCGACAAAACTGTTAAATAAGAAAAAGATCTATTTAGAACATGCTAGTTTTTTTTTTAAATGTTTAAATTATTGTTATAAAGATAATCGAATCATAATTTTAACTATAAAATTTCTCATTGTTTAAAGTAATAAGGCCGTCTAGAGAACGAGCCAAGGTGATACGGCCCGCCGACCTCTGACCTTTGTTTTACTAATAGAATACGTTATTCGGCAACTCGCCCTTTGTCTAATTTTTCCTTCTTTTTAGTAGAGATTTGTGTACTGTCACTTCTTAGAGGCTTAAAATTTTTCTTTTTCATCAGAATTCACACACATCAAAATTTTTGCATAGTACACTTAAAAATTGTAGTATGTCTTCTACAAGCCGTTATTGTAAGAATTTTATGAAGTCCTCAAAATTATTAATATTTCTTCTTTCAACACAAACTAAGCACTTAGGTACTTACTTTATTACCAATTTTTTCATGCTTGTAAATAAAATGATGAAATATGGTTTAAGATCATGATATATTATATTAGAAAATAACTTTGATTAGATCTAAATAATGTGCTTAAATTTAATCAGATGAACGTCGGTCCACAGGTCTATTTGAAGAAATTGTTTGTATTTTTTTATAATAACTTGTTAGAGATTAAATTTCAAGTGGACCCAATGGTCTGTAATATATTTAAGCATCTGCTTAAATATATTACAAACCATTGGGTCTACTTGGGAGATCCCAGAAATCTTACAATTAAGTTTGAATAAAATCAAATGAACATTTATATCACTTTTGGTATTTTTTCATGTTTCGACGCTCAATAATTAACATTTATAATATTATTTTTATTATTTATATTGCGACATATATGTTTGTAGATAGTGTTTGAACAGAATTGGTTGTGTAATAAACTGGGGTATTAATGATCTTCGATATTATACCCAGCTCTCTCTTAAAATAATGAGGAATATAAAAGTTTAACGCAATATTTAGATTAATTCAAAGAAATATGTATTTACATATAGATGTTAAAACAAAAAGAATAGAAATAGCAAAATATTTCCTTACAAGTTTATAATTTCTTAAAGTAAATTATAGTCTACAGTTTTAATAAAAAATTTATTAATTTCATTACAGGTGCTGAAATAGCGGTTAAGAAGAAAATAAAGAAAAGAGGTTCTTGCATTTCGAACATGAACGTTTCCCAGTTAATGGGGCAAAAGGATAAGACCCTGGGTGACTTTAAGGTACGTTATCCCCCAATAACATTACATATTCATAGTGCTGATAAGAAATGAGCCGGTGCTCATTCTTTATTCATAACCACTGTGAATATGTATTTCGGTTGTAGTTCTATAAACTTTCACGTAATGTACTAGTTAGTTATCTTTATTAAATGTTATTGAAATATAATAAAATTAATGAAATCTTTTTACTTATAATACCGTGTATGATCGTTACGTGTATATTTGATATATTATTTCTTTAATGTCTATTTCTTTTCACTTCTTTTTTCCTACCTGTACGTACACGTTTTCCTTTATACTGCGAGACGCGGAATACCTAAGATTATTGGTCTGTTATTACCTCTCTTTGAATACTTACCACTCACTTCATGTCTATAATTGACCTTTTACGATTCATCTGGAGTAATGACACCAAATACATTTGTCTCTGATTTTTATACATCTTTACTTGTTTTTTTGTATTAATTTAGTTTTTTTTTTTAAATGCATAGGGTTTGACAAAATTAAAAATGATCAAGAATTTACCAAATTGGTTGGAATAGGAAATGTAGAACGACTCGTGCTTTTTCGGTAATGTTGAATTACAACGATATTTCGTAAAAGTTTCACCTGAGTTGAACCAACGAGGCTGGGGAATAATCGTCGAGTTTGACCTAAAATATTTATCTTTATATATACACACTACACTACTAAACTATATAGTCTGTATAGACATAGTAAATTTAGTGTAGCAGATTAACGAAAGTTTTTTTTTAAAATTAAACAGAGTTAAAAGAATTTCTTGTTATAAATTAAAACAAATTCAAGACCCATGTGATGTATCGCTATTTTTTATACATTTATACGTCACAAGTTTACACTAATCTGTGTGGTATGATTGATTTTAAATATTAACATTATCTATTTCAGAATCAAGATATTGAGTCAAAACGTACAGTGTCTCCAGGAACGATGTTACAGCGTTCCAATCCCTGTCCACCGCCATATCCTGTGCAACAGAACATGTTAAATACTGCGCAGGAGAGCGATAAGCACGAAACTCTTGTTCAGAGGAGCTCGCATTATCTGACCGTTAACAGTGGCTGGATCACGCAACAATCAGACAATATCGATGGTCAGAAACAAAGTCACCATGGACACAATACTATAAACTCTCCAATCAATGTAGGCTTACCCGTATTAGGAACAAATGGTCAAATAATAGGAGTAAATACAGGATTTAATAAACAAACTACTAATTTAAAAAATGTTATAAGCATTCCTTCGCAGACTTCTATGGAACAAGAACATAAAGTGGACAAAAAAGAAATGCATGGTCATGTTCTTCAAGCAAGACAGCAGAATAAAGATGATGATTCTCAAATATATTGTGGTTTAAATCAAGCTTTAACCCCCGAAGTAATGCAGAAAATTAATGAACAACAACAAATATTTATTCAACAAAATCAAAAACAAATAGAAATGGCCATGAAAGGCTTTAAAACACATTTAACTGATAACGGAAATCATAATAAACCAAACACCCAATTTGTTCCGCAAGGTCAACTAGTAATTCAAAATGGAGCTGTGGTGAAAACGAACTCGGCGAAAACTCCTCCATGGCAAGTGAAACGAAATGATCCTAATACGTCTATGACAAGTCCTAGTCCCAAACCACAGAAAAATGATAATCTAGAATATGATGAGCAGAATTCAAATATTCTGGACGAATCATCAAATTCATATAATTCGTTTCCAAATCAAGATAATATGAACCAAGGAATGTGTTCACGTGTGCCACCTTTACCTCAGCATTACAATATGTTGAACCAACAATGGCCAACGGCGCTTGAAATTAGTAAGAAAAAGACGAAAGGCAACAATAAAACACCAAAAAAGAAGTTTAATCCAACTGAAAACAAAGCAATGTTTGGTAATAACGGAATGCGGTACATTCCTGATATGAAAGGAAAAACTTGTGATGATATACCAACAAATAATGTTCCATCGTTTATGGATGATCCAAATGGATACTTAGCACAACAAACCGTTTTACTAAATAACACTATTTCTAAACAAGTAGGAATTAGTTCTTCATATGATAGCAATCAATACGAAAATTCCAATAATTCATATGGCTCTCATAATCAAAATGAAAAGCATATTAAACAAATAAACAAAGCATGTGATGGAATTAATATTTTTAAAAATAACATGGTAACTAATTCATCACCTTCACCAAATAATATTCCAGATAGTAGTTTAGTGCCCGAAAAGGTAACAGAAATGTCACAATGTTGTAAAGGATGCAATAATGCTTACAAAGGACATTGCACAGATTATACTGAAAATAACATGCGAACAAAATATTATAAACATAATCAATGCACTATGGAGCTGGACGGTAATCCGAGCACTTCAAGTCCTAAACATGGATTTGACGATAACCCTGTATCATCATCAACATTTATAGAGAGAAATCTAATAGTAAATGAAAATGGCGGTCCGATACAAGCCGGAATTGTCAGTACTAGTAATGTGTCGCCAACTGAGACGCTACAGCCTCCAGAACCTTCGCCAACTTTGTCTAACAGTTCCAGAAACACTGATACTCCTCATAGTAGTGGGAGTAATGCACAAATGCAAAATAATAACACATTCCCTATTCCCTGTCCTGCATACTCTGGACCTTGTAGAGACAGTTCTAACAGTAACCCGCCAACTCCGAATAATAATCAATCGTATTCATACAGCTCTCCGGGACCTCCTCATAGTCAGTCATCATTGGGAACACAGATGATGCACTTTATTTCGAATCATAACGTAAACAAAAACCTCATGGAAGTGGATAACATATCAATGGTTGGTGTAAAACCAAGCTTAAGAAGCTCTCAGGATTTGTACAGATTAGAAGCCAGGAAGCGTCTAGAGAACACAATGCCGGGTTACTGTCCACCACCACATTTGGGAGGAGGTCCGGCACATTCACTAATACAAGCTTGCTACGTCCAAACTTTTGTGACCACAATGGCGAGCGGATTTTCAGTCACTCGTGATACAGTCACATCGGTTTTAGCCGGAAAAGCGAATACAGCAACAACATCTATCAACGCATCCCAAGCAAATTTTGTTAGACCTCCTCCACCACCGAGCGTTAATTTAGCCACAACCTACGCTATTCCTACAAACCAACCAGATCCGTTTATTAATGCTGTCAATTTACCCACAAGTTACCCCTTACATATAGCGGGTACGACGGCGCAGAACATGATAACAAAATCTCCGTTCGAAATGGTCCAAAATGTGATTAGTAGTCATCCTTCAAAATCAGAAATAAATAATTCTCATTCCACAACATTAACTCAGATAGGAAGAAGAACTGGTCCTACCACACCAGGGCAGATTGTTATATCTTCAACAGGCCAAATTATCGTGTCTAATAATCATATGCCTCCACCACCACCAAAAACAACAACGGCTGTTTCACCAGTCTCCAACGCAGTCACAAATGTTACAACTTCGGTTACGCAAGTTGTTCCAGCTTTAGGAAATGTTCAACCTATTGTTAATCAACCCACAGTCGTTGTTAATACTTTACCTACGCCCTTCGTTTTACAACCTCCAATGATGGCAGTAGACGCACAAGTGATGCAGCAAAACACGGTACTACCTCAAATAGTGACTGGAGGAATTGTGTCGGGACAACCTGGTGAAAGTCACAGACAAATAGAACTGAAAAATGGACAAAGCTATGTTCAAGGTGTGGCCATGCTATCACCCGAAACACTGAAGAAAAGAAATAAAAAGAAGAAGAATCAAACACCTAATATAACTAATGTACTACAAATAGCAGCACCGCAACAAAATCCAAATAACATAATGATGCATCACTCGTCGCCGCAGCAAAATTCTAGTCCACAATTTTCACCACGTGGTTTCCAATTATCACCAACAAATAACATTTCCCCGACCCCCATGTTGCAAGCGCTAACTATCGTTCCTGGAAAGTCGGGAACGCCTGCGCACATAGTAATGAACGGACAAGGAAATACTAACAATTTTGGTTCACAACAGATAATAGCGAACACGTCGCCCTCACAACCAATCAATCTGTTGCAACCTGTTAATTTAATTAACAACACAACAAGTGTTATGTCAAATTTTCCCGCTTTTCAACAGTTCATTGTTCCAAATCTTGGCAGCATGGTCATGACCACAGATGGAACAGCTATTATTCAAGATAATTCTACAGGAATGCCAATGCAGTTGCAGCTTCAGACAGTGAACGGCCAGAATGTCTTAACACCGGTTCAAAATACGGGGGTTTTTGCTGCCGGAGGAAACAGCGGCGTAGTTATTAGATCCCAGAACCAACAAGGAAAGATGATCCAATCACAGCACAGCCCTGGCGCACAGTTTCTGTCACCAAACAGCCAAGTTATGATGAACAGTCCGAATTTCAATGGTCAGCTTAGCCCTTTACTTGCGAATTTAAGTCCAACCAACGTTACTTTTAACACAAGCCCTCATCAAGTGAGAACAGGAAATGTACAGACACAAGAATTTATACAAACAAATCAGATGGGTCAAACGTTGATGGTGCCATTATCTCCTAAACAAGTGTCTATTGCTTCAGCAACGAATAACAGAAACAACTCAACTTTCGTACAACAAAATACAACTATAGTTCAACAACAAACAACATTAGTTTCTAATTCACATAATACACAGATGACATGTCAGACAAATTTACATGGGGGTAATTCCTCACGTGTAAACATTGATTCTAATCTTCTCTTGGCTCATAAACAATTAACAAATCAAAAAGGTAGAAGTTTCGTTCAGATATCAACAGAGAATAATCAAGTTGAGGAGATAAAAGAAGATAAACAACTAACATTTGGACAGTTGCAGTCAAGTGAGAACGATTCAAAAGTTGAAAATGAGGGTTATGCCCGGTTTATGAATGAGTTTAATCATTCGCTTGGACATAGTACATTGAATGTGCGTCATTCAGTATCTACACAGACATTGGTGAATCAGCAAAGAGGCAAATCTCCGAACAACCAAGCAGTTTCCGGAAGTAGTCCTCCCGATACCACCACACACAGTCCTTTGGGGGCTCTGGAAACTGCCTCGAGTCCGCGGGTATACGGAGCTAGATGTATGTCAACCCAAGGCAACTACGCGGACACAACAACAAAGTCCCCGGAACCGGCGGATATGAACTCTTCGGTAAGAAGTTATTTGTATTATAAGATATGGTCGCATTTTAATTATTTTAATAATGTGAACACCAAAGACATGACATATGATAAACGAAACAAGTAAATGTTTTTTCCTCCTCACTTACTATCGGAGTGTCCTGTTTATAGGATGTTGCGGTATGAATTTGAACAAGAAACAGGCCTATAAATTCATACTGATAGTTTAAACGAGTTATTAAAATGTAAATTAGTTAGAAAATAGTTTATAATGTATTGTCAAAGGATATGTACTATAGTAAATAATATAAATAAGAATATTTATATGTGACTATATACACATATGTTTTTGTACCGGTTTTGTTATGGTAGATGATAAGATAGCATAAGTATTAAAAGGTATAAATATAAGTTAAAAAAGCGCTGAATAATAATATCAGAGAAAAGCAGAAATTATAAAAAAAAAGTTTTTTTTTTCCAACTGATTGACTTACTTCAGTTCAAAGATGACATTTATTAATGAAGATAGATAATATAAAGTCTGTTGGTAATTTATGTACTACTTAATATTTGCATGGAAACCACATAAGTACGCTGAAGATTACATGGTAAGTGATGTGATATTGGAACACAACATGGTATATAAGCATACTAGTGGCAGGTCTGTGTTGAGCTAGACCGACCGTGTAAGTACGGTCCACCACAGCATCTTTTTGTGCCGCCAGAGTGATGTAAACATTACTGTGTTCTGGTTTAAAGAGCACTGTACTTAGTAAAACTACTTTGGTAACGAGGTCTAACACCTTGTACCTCAATGCGTCGTGCCCAATTTGGTGAAGTATTTATTGTGTTGAGTTACACCACATTATTACGCGCACACCTTTAACTTACTGTTAAGTAAATTTTCTACCCGATTCTACACTCAGTGCAATAAAAAAATGCTGACTACGATTTCAGGGCATGGTACAATGCGTGTCGAGCAGCGAACAAGACATGGCCGAGTCAAGAGAGCGCGCATGGCCCGCGCCGAGGAACGAGATAGCCTCCGACACCGAAACGCCCAGTAAGTGATTGTATTTAATCTTCTTAATTTGCTTTGTTAGACTCCTTCTCTCGACTAGATCAACGGACAAATTTAAAAGACAAATTTTATTGGCTCTGTAAGTCACTGACCGCTCATAACTCGGAGATCTGAGATTCATTTCCGGGGTCATTTGTTATGGTGTTTGGTTGATCGAAAAGGATTATCAAACTCGTCTGGTTAGCTACCCTTATCTTCATATTGTATACTTCTTGCTTTCATATTGCAAATCAGCTGCCATAAAAGAGTTACTAAAGCCAGAAAAGCGGGCTCGGTTCACTATCTACAACCTCATTGAGATTCAAATAGAGCAAAACAGTGTTTTGTGGTTTCTTACCTATGTATCGACATAAATTGCCGAATGAAATTGGTGTTATGAAGAAAGTAGAGTAACCTATAAGTTCTACTTTGTGCACGCTCTTGAGGCGTATTGACATAAAAGAAATAAAAATATCTTCCGTAGTTTCGGTTTACCTGCATGCACAGTCCATGTGTGGTGATTCACACATGAACTGTTCTGTACAAAAAAAAATGTCTTGCAAATGGATTGTTATGTACCCAGTATTCAGAAGGGAGAGCGAGGAATTTGCAATATAGATTTTGAAAATATTTCTATTTATAAACACGTCTTTTAATTTCTTGCAAAAGTATTTAAAAAATAACAAAATAAAAATTTATTTAATTTAGAGAAAAGTGATTGTTGTTGTAATTTTATGTTGAGTGTTTGTGATGATTATGTAAAAATTAAGACTAATTTCTTATTGTTTACATCTGCTAGTTACAATGATAATTTGTTTTTCAATATATATAGCATTACAAAATGTTAAAATTATAATAATATACTGTCCAAATAAAACTATGACGCATTTCAGATGAAATAGTGGATTAAGTAAAAAAAATTGCAGTACACAATTAATTGCTACTTTTATACTAAAGTTTACTAAACCAATATTTCTATATAAATTTAATTAAGATTTAATGAATTTTATTTACAAATTTAGCTCTTATTATGTTTTTTTATTCTAGAGAGGACGTGACGTTCTCCAGATGATATACTCGCCCATAGCAATGTAAACGGGCTCAAACTGTGGAAAAGGTGTGCTAAGGTCTAATAACCTCTAATAAATTTTCTAGGTATGATCTCAAACGTCGCCATAATGAGGCCGAACAGGACGCTCAATCCAGTAGAGACATCAGAGATGCACTATAATCAGAACATGGGCAACGCCGCATTGAATCATCAGCACATTATGCCCATGGCGAAAAATTATTACGATAGACCGCAAAGTTACAAAAGGAAGAATGAATTCGGCGACGGATCTACTTATAGAACGGATAAAATAATGAGAACTAACTATGGGATGGCCCATGGCATGTCCAAGGAGGCGGAATATGACAATGTGGGGGGAATCAACTCCCCAGAAAAATCACAGAGGCTTTTCCCTGCTTCGGGAACTAGTTCAGGTCCCCCCATGCAAAAAGTGTTTGACAGGCATAATTTAGGTTCAGGCGATGGTGAGTACTGCTCCTGACTGCTTTCCACACAACTTTCACATAACGCTTTGGAAACCGCCTAATTTAAATGTACCGATGCAATTTCAATGTGCTATTTGTTCAGCTTGACCTCGCTGACTGTGTTAAATAAAGTACCTAATAATACTTATAATATTATTTTAAAGCAGTAAGTGTGTGTTTTGTTCTTCGAGATTTTCGACCTATTTATGTAAATAAATGTCTTGATTTATCTTTTAAGTGTTCTTATGGACATTATACTTTTCCTTCTTTTTAATTTTAGACTCTCTCGTTACAGAGAATTATGCCTGTTAAAAAATATGTACTTAATAAGACACTAACTTTTTTTATCGGACATTATTTTCCTATGAATATAAATAAATGTTATTATTGTTTACTTTTCTAAGAGTTCTCAGGGTCATTGTACTATTCTATCGATCTTTTTTGTTTATATTTAAAAGAGCTTTTTAATTTAGACTCTTCCGTTACAGCAAAAAAATATACTTTCGTTAACTAATAATCAAGAACCATCTCACGCTTTAGTCACAGCTAACCAAAATTCAAAATTATTGTGTTATTACGATGTTGTGTCTTGTATTGGTTTTGGATTGATTGTCACCAAAGCGCGTCACACTAAATTATATCCGAGATGTAATGAGAGCATTGTGAACGAATAAATTAGCTCAGTACTGATGTGTATTTGTGAAATATTTCAGCTTCAACATAATGCGATACTATTGCTCATTGGTTTTCTTTTGGTTGGGTTAATACAAGATACAGCTGTTAATAAAATGGTGTACTGGAAACTAATCAGAGTGTAGCGATGCAGCGTTACAACGCTACCCGGCTACAGCTTTCTGTCGCTTTCCATTGCACCATAACTAGAAGTAACTAAAATTGGCACAAAAATTGGGATCCCATTACTAACGCATCATTGTTAAAGCCATCATCATTTCATCTGTTCATCATTTGTAAGTAAAGCACATTTTCATTATAATGTAACTTTCTTCATGGTCACCAAAAAGATAAAAATTGACTACTTAGTTCAAGATGACCGATAAGGCTAAAAACTGTTTTTACCTTCACTTTGTTGTCAGTGGATTTTGCATAATCTCATTTACCGTTTGGTCTTGTGAACGCGAAAATCAGCAGTGTAACTATACTACTTCTGAGCTTCTCTAGTATTACGCACACAGCGCCGTGTTCGAACCGCTTCCCTTTGGTGTCGGAAACGAGGTGATGGCATGCTACTAATTAATTTTCGAATGCAATATAAACAAAAAAAGCATCAATATAATATTGTGGTATGATAGATTCGAAGAGCGGGGACGAGTCTGACGTGAGGGGGGATGAGGTACCGAATGAGAAAACACGAAAATTTGAGGTCGGTGACCTTATATGGGGCCCGGTGAAAGGGTACACATCGTGGCCGGGGAAGCTGGAAGCCCGCTGTGAAGACGGCAAATGGAACGTCCGCTGGTTCGGTGCCGACAAGACGGCGGGCTGTGTGGAAGACTTTCGTCTACTGACCCTCAGCGAGGGTCTGGAGGCGCACCACGCCGCACGCACCAAGCATAGGAAGTGAGTGCGAAGATAACGAAGCGAGGGGCGACTATGAATGATAGCCATTGTATTAACCAGGCGTGGATAGGAGGAGAATTTATTTTATTGTTTTTTAAACTCCTATGTAATTTTAAGTTTTGTTTCCTTAAAGTTATCGGATATCTCTTTTTTTAGTAAACTTATGATTATATGTAGATTAGAATTATTTTCAAGATCAAGTTCCAAAATTTATACCACACAGTCCTATACGGAACCTCATTGTTTTTTTCTGTTTATAATCGCCCGTCACTTCTTTTAAGTAAACGATGACTAAAATTGTTGGTAGGTGGGATCGATAATTCACGTTGGTTGTTATGTTTGTACACTTAATTGTATGTTAAGTATAACTATATGACATTGTAATATTAACCCAACCCAAAGAGAGCATTCATTTACATTAATAAGCTTTGTAGATGGCGGAGCAGTTGGTGATGCTTATAGCATTTTATGTTGCGCAGGAGTAGAAAATTGAACGCCGTGCTCGAGAACGCAATACAAGAGGCGATGGCCGAACTCGACAAGAAGTGTGATAAAACTGGTGAAAGAAGATCGAACGAGGATGCGGAGACATCGTCGATAACCGAGACGCCAAAAAGAAATAAAAAACATGACAAGATTAGAAACAAGGAGAGACATAAAAAAGCTTCGGTGAAATCTGACGGCGCTAAACTGCGTAGTTCACGATGACTATAGAAAGGACAGGTTTTAATATCGATGAGTTGCAGGGATTCTGCGTAAATACAATATTTATTAATTTCTTATGAAATAAATAAAAATTACATATTACGTCCAGCAATGGATGTACATCGCGTTAAATGATGATAAAAATAAATGTTGAATTATTTCTGTACATTTTCGATTATTGAGACTGGGTGCTAACGGGGTATAATAACGCAGCGGGAATATATTACAGAATGCTACTTAACACGTTCATATCGTTTCCGGATGAAACGGTCATTTATACATACAGTATATACATGTATATAAAATAGTATATACGTACGTATTTATATATATGCATATATTGTTTCTATTAGAACAATTGCGTTGTGTTATGATGTAAGATGGTTTATTAAATTTTCGTGTGTATCGTGTAAATAATTTTTACGCACTTACTAAGCATTCCGTTTCTTATTGGGACTTGCGTTGAATAATTTGATATTAAATATAAACGAATTCTTAAAGAAATTATGGAGATAATTAAACGTTTTACGATATCCACAATAGTTTCATTAACATTATATATTAATGATTATAAATGTAATAGATGTAGTGTCTATGTGTAGCCGCCGTGGTTCTAAATCACTGTTGTTCCACTCTTATTTATAGGATTAAAATTAATTGAGTGTAAAAGAGTTCTATTTATCGGAACATGTTTTAAGGGCGCCATTTAAATTGTTAAGTGTGACCGTTTAAATTTGTTGATTTTGGATGCAACAATGACGCAGAACAATGAACAAGCGTTTAGATTGCGTTAATTTTGGAGTTTTGGTGGCGAATTACAAAATAAATTTTCTGGTACGGAATTCAGATTTAAGTTCTCTATATCATCCAACTAAAATGCTATCAGTTATCGCTCTCATCGCTTGCAAGTACTCTGGATGGCCGTTTCGAGTCCGGGAAGGCTTTCAAAGCTTGTCCCGGGGATGCCGGGTTCCCCAATAGTTCGAAAATCATTAGTTTGTTTTAACTTTTTGGTCATTCATTAAATTTAATAATTTGTTCTGGCGCCCTGTATTTCGCACATTTCATCGATGTTGTACAATTTTCTATTGAAATGTAAATTTATAAGGAGAAAAGCGCTATATATCGTGTACATTTTGTTTTGTTAGAAAGTAAAAAAAAAAAGAATATATGATTTCTAGTCAAAATATTGAGCATATTGAAGTGTAGATATTACGGACGAGGTAATTGACAATAACACTGGCCCGGCGACCTGTCGACATTATCTATAAGTACACTATTTGTACATTATTTATTAATTTTTTCGTTTTGTGGTTAATTTTTTGCGACCGTAAGTGATTTCGTTAATAATTAATTATATTACGCAATAGTTTAAAAATATTAGGTTGCTATTCATTTTACGTAAGGCTTCAGTTGAGCATTTGGTTTCGGAGAAGTTTTAAAAGTGTTTCCTTGTATTAATATTCTATTCTTTATTCCTTACCTAGATTCACACAGGCGGAGCCATTTTTTTTAATAAATTTTATTTTCTTGTATTATATCTTCTGTATTTCTGGTCGGTGACGTGCGCCAGAATTTAAAATCTTTCTAAAGAACACGGCGTCACCAAAGTTAGATGTGATACACTTTGAGTTATATTAACAAAAATTATAAACGCAATACGCTAGACTCTTAATACATTTAGTATAAAATAGGGCCAAACAATTTTTAAATTTTTTTTTGCTTTTCTTAATTAAAAATGTACTAAGTAAAGATTTTAAAGAAATATTTTACTCAGATAACTTTTTTAATCATATCAATCGTTGACAAATCTGGCAGAAGAGGTTCAAAGTTAGTATAAATTATTTTCAAAATAGTTCAAGCTATGTATCGTTATAACACTGAAAATTAGTTACTAATTATTTACTTTAAATAATAATTTATTTATTTCTTAATTAATATTTGCCTAGACTCGGTCAACTTCTGATCTGTAGGCCAATATTACATTTGTTGGAACAAATTTTTTTTATTGTGATAAAATATAACCAATATATTAATGGAAGACATTCGAGATTTTATTTAACTTGAGCCTTAATCAGTTAATACACGTGCATCACATTTCAGTACCTTTTTTTATTCTTTCCATTTTAAAGTTAAGAAATTTTCACTATAAGTGTCGCGTAAATTATAAGTTTTTGATTATACGGTACAAGGGAGATTATTTTAATAAAACATTTCTAAAATGATTTAATAATAATAAATCACGCAGATAATATCTAGATAAAAAAATCGTAGGTAGAAAGTTAACTATAGTCCATGTCATAAATACATTTTGTTAGGTAATTCGTTAACGGCAGTCATTGTTAGATAATAATATCAATGTGTGAAATTTCTTATATTTATGCGAATATATCACTCGTTAGGTTAAATTTAATTTAACGAATTATCTCGCGTTTACTCAAATATTTATTACCCCGACTCTTGTCACGGGGCTAATGAGGCGACGGATGGTCCTATGTCATAGTGCAAAGAAACAGTAGTGCACAAGTGAAAGTGTGTTCGGGTTTGAAGAGCGTTGTACCTGGTCTAATTACTGGTGTAACGAGACTTAACATCTTTCGTCTCAGAGTGAAGAGCGAATGGTACAGTTTTTATTATTCTCATTAATGCGACATTGTTATGATCAGGCGAATCACTTACCCAGTTAGCCGGTCGAGGAATATAAAACGATATCTACAGCTTCTAACTACTGTTTATAATTCAATTTAAGTAAATGATTTTATTGGAAACTTCAAGGGATTATAAATTATTAAATAAAGACCATGAAATCCGCAAAATTAAATTTGATTAGACTTGTGTGAAATTACTCAATGTGATCTTTGAATATGTCCGGGAATAATGTATCATTGATTTATCATAGCTTACTGTTCTTTTTTATGTTATCGTGTACTAAGATAAGGAATTCAACTTAATTTTCCTAATTAATAAATGTGACTCCAGGTATCGATGTAATATTAAATGTTAAATGGATATTGTTTATTATAACGAATAGCACTTTCCCTGTGAGATGGTATTATGTACATAATCTAACTGTAGTTATGTATAGTATTTTATTTCAATGAAATTAATGTTTTATAGACTAATATACAATATAAGATTATTTATTTGTTTTGCTGTGTACATATTTTTTTTTTCAATAAAATGTACCTGTTTTATATAAGTTTTTCTTATTGTGAGAAAGTAATCAGATATACCCAAAAATGACGATAAAACGTATGCAAATGAGGTTGAATTTATTTAAACCATACGTCTACTGCTACCCGGTGGCTACAAACGAATAATTGCCTGCTTGCGTTACTATATCGAAGTCCCTGGTTTGATTCTGAGGGTATACCTTGTTGAGTTTGTTTGGTAGTAGGGTTATTTTAACTCTGGTTGCTGGCTAAACTATTATCCGTATATTGAAAAGTGTAACGATGACAACATCGTTGCTGCGTTCCTGCTGCCGACATGTGAGTGCCAGAAAATTTTATTGGACGTCTGACTAGCTGACAGTCCATAGGGTCTTTTGTAGATAACAAACCAACTACATAAAGAATAATAAAACAAAGAGATGTGATAAGAATTGAAATATTAATTATAAAAATGCACATAGTATCCAATATGTTTAAGTCAGTGTATTTGTTTCTGTAAAAAATATAATAATGAATTACTTAATTTATTTATTTCTGAACAAAATTTAAACTTGTCAAAATAATACTTGTTAAGAAGAGGATAATAATATGGGTTAATCATACAGTGCCTGATTTTTTTAAAAAAGACTAATGGCAGTCGTTCTCTGAGTTTCTCCAGATATTTTATATTTGACAGAAATGGTCACTTAAAGGTATGTAAGGTAGAGGTATCGAAAGGTAAAATAACTCTCCTCATAGCAATTCGACCGTTAAATCTATTATATATTTTTGTTTTATTAGATTTGTAGGACAGACAGATGGATAAGGAATGTTCAAATCGCGATGATTGATTCAAACTGTATTTTTAAGATGAGGATTTCTTTTAAATATGCAGTAAAGATACTAAGTGTTCAATTATTTAACTAAAGAATAATATGAAAATAGAATTGAATATATGACTTAAAAGATACTGAAATTCTAAATGTTTGGAACATTGATAATCTATTTGAAAAAATTAAATGTTTTTGTAAATCTTTGTAACAAATTTTATGACTTTATAGGCGAAAATACAACGTCAATATAAAGATATTGCAAAAATTCGCTAGACTAAAATTATTTTCTAACTTTGCACGTTTATGGTAGAGCTGAGGCAATGTCCCCGCACATAATTGATGCTACGTTAGGTCAAAGCTCTGGCCACAAGGTGCATTTTCGGGCGCCCGTACACGGTACACACTGTCTAATCCTTATTATTAGACATGGATAACCACGCCCAAGAAAATCCTTGTTATAATATTCGAGACAAAAACTTTATGGATATTTGATCGATATATTTTTTATCAAAGTGGTTACAGAAAATAGTGATTTTGAAAAAACATACTGTGTACGTACGTAATATTGGCAGATATTTTTAAAGTATTATTTCACGGTATCGCATTATATTCAGCTACAACACTTTCTATTATTCTGTTAATCGCTAAATTACGGTAAATGATTGATGATTTCTTGTCTAAAAACTGAAAAATAACTTCGAAATGTTGGTGCTTATGCATTTTGTTTTATCTAAAGTCGGCATTTTCCCCTACTACCTAAGCTTACATTATAATAATATAAACTTTACACAAACATTTTGCCTTTCAAATTGGTAAATAGGGGTATTGCAGAAACTAAGTCGTCGGCAATATAGCCGGATTAAAAAATAATATCATGGTTGCTTGCTGGAGAAAGAGTAACAGTTGGATTTTCGTGATAGTACGTTTTATGTGCTTACTATTCAGAAGCTTAGCCGAGGGTGATACTGAATAGTCCAACATCTATCAAATACGGATTATATTTTTTCGTACAGTTCATAAATAAACATGGATTTTTTATTTAACACACTAGCAAAAGTACAAATTATTTTGAATGTTAATAATTCCCTTTTAAGTAATAAAAGAAACCATAAAATAATGGGCAATTAGAAAATAATGT
Organism: Pachliopta kotzebuea; assembly: GCA_018246255.1. Classification (NCBI taxonomy): domain Eukaryota; kingdom Metazoa; phylum Arthropoda; class Insecta; order Lepidoptera; family Papilionidae; genus Pachliopta; species Pachliopta kotzebuea. The sequence goes on along the minus strand of DWLS01000385.1, from coordinate 1,881 downwards.
ATTGTATTAGAAAGTAGCAACACAAATGAATGGAAAGAATATTTATTTCTTGTTGATTTAATAATTATATTTAAAATTTTTGCTTTTTGTCAGGAGTAAAGAGTGCGGTGGATATAATCTTCCCAGCTCTTATTAATACAAATATAATTATTGACGAAAAGCATTTTATTAAACATTGCGTTTGAGGGTTTACCCTTTCATTCCTGCGATTTCCAAAAAAGAATTTTGCTTTTGTTATTTATTTAAAGCAGCTTTATAACAAATAGGGTGCCATTAATACTCAAAGTCTCTGCGGTATTTTGATGATCGTGCCGAACCCAAATAAATGGATATTGAAATAAAGACATATGAGTGTACAGATCACTCTGACGTTTTATTTCGCCTAACAACTGAACATCGACCGGCCGGGACCAATAACGATCGTTTGTTTTTTAGAGGTACGTAATATATTGGATGGATTTGAAATTCCAACTGTGACACTATATATATTTTTTCATTATTTTCGATTTAAACGTTATAGATATAAATGAAACGTTAAGGATTTAAAAGTGACATGAAACTAGTCATTACAATTTAGGTATCGTGTGAGTTCTAATGAGATCCAGTTAGTAAATTTTTTTATTATTTTTATTAACTACTTGTAGCGTAAATATCAACTATAGGCATATCTTTACGAATAATTTACCAAATATAAAATGTTTAAATGTAATGTTTTTCTAGTATGTAGGCAGTCGAAACAGGTAAATCAATATAATGTTATTGGTATCCTAATTACTACGAAGTGACTTACATATAAAAATTTGTAGTGCACAATAAACGAACACAAAAACTCATTGCATAATCTTTAATATTAGATTAAGCTATAATTATTATTTACACACAAAGAGGAACATTTTACAAATAATCTTTAGTATATTTTGACAATATAATGGATTTCTTATCTTATCGTTATGAAAAGTTAAAACTCAATGTTTATTTATAGTAGTAGTTAAGTAAGTATTATTTATGTTTCTTAATTTATTTCTTAGGCGCGTTATATTAATAATAAAGAATATTATTATTTATGTATTATAAGTTTTCGGTAGTCAGGTAGAAAGATTGATTACGCATATTTATTAATTTTTATTTATTTATTGTACACACAAAAAACAGAAATATACATATAAATACATTGATGAACGTACAAAAGGTAAGCTTAACCCTAGAAGAGTTTTCTTCCAGCTGACCTGTGAAGAAAGTAAATTAATGTAAAATATAGAGCATTTCGCTTATGTAATTGATATTCTGATTAGTTTCGTGAAGGTCTTATCTTTATGTTTAATACGACCTTTCAGAAACCGAAGCAATGTAATTGACAACAACATACAAACAAGATTCTTAAACATTTTATTTTTTTCATAGAAAGCAAAAAATTTTATTAATTGTAGCTATTATTTTATTATCTGTATAATATAACGGTGGCACAGTGAAAGAAAAACAGAATAGTTAAAACGTTTTATAATCAGAGAATAACAATAAAATTAAGAGGATATTCATCGGTCGCCATTATTATTACACAATAACATTTTCTAACAAATAACTTTCTTATGGTCGTCATGGTACCAGGACAGGTTTTCCGGAACCAACGTTGGACTCCGGAACATAGATCAGAACTAGGTACTCTAATTTTCCGAATGCTTTCGATGTGGTTAGTAATAATAGCTGCAGTTTTTTTGTTGTTTCTTTACGATAGGGTTTACGCCAAATTTTTAAAATTCTTTGCGAAGTACTTACCTAATCGTAAACAAAATGTTAATATGTTGCTTAGAAGATATGCGACCACAAACCCTTGCAGGCCATCGCGTGCAAGGATCTTTCGTCTTTACCGATGGTAGCAAAATC
>DWLS01000384.1:0-31673 GCA_018246255.1 Pachliopta kotzebuea | reverse complement strand
TAAAACCTACCTACTAATTCTTTAGATATAAAAACTTTTTGAACCGTTTCATTATTTTTCTGCATAGATTGGTATTGAAATTACTTTCTTACTTCATCTATACCCTCAAGCAAATACAGTAATATTTAAAAAAAATCATTTTCGTAAATCAGGCTATTAAGGGTTAAGAGACATTGGCCGGTCGCCTTGGGATTCGTTTGCTGATGCCTATGTTAGTTTGAAATGACTTTGAGATCGAAATTCCCGGAGATTACATATATATGTAAGTAGACAGTAGTAACTACCACAATTTCAGTTCTGTTTCAAACGATATTCAGCAAACATTACTGTTTTGGTCTATAGAACGATAAAGCCTGTGAAATTACTGAGGTCAAGAGTAGATAACATGTTAAGTCGCAAAGCGATGAGCACAATGTGAAACAATGTAAAACCACCTAACGAGACGACTACAAGGTGCATGTTTCGCTAATGAATTGTAGTTAACGAAAAGTTTGGATGAAATTACTTAAACATAATTTTAGTTTGTGAAGTATTATGGGATATTTTTGCCTAAATCGTCTAAAATGTTAAATGTGGCTATTGTGAATAGATATTGTTAGAAATTTAAGTAGTAATGTACAAGTGTCGACTTTACATTTCAAGCTATAAAAATATACTAGTCCTTTCATTTAGTAGTTTAAAATAAGTTTAAATATTATTAATATCGTAATCTTTTTGAATAACTATAAATAACTAAACTATGCAAGGAGAATAACTATTGTTGCTAAAATGAATAAAAGTTACAATGAGCAGCAATTATATAAAATAATAAACGCGGACATTGTTCTCGATATTTCTATACAGATATCATCACTTATCGCAATCGCGGCATTGACCTGAATACAAAACAAGTGATGCTCAATGTACAAAAAGTTCCAACCCACGCGGTGTTGTGGGGACATAACAGACCTTACCATTATAACAATGTAAATACGATTGTCAACAGTGGATTAAATAAATATTTATTAACCGGTAGTTGCGAGACGAGATGAGTCGGGAAGCATTGTGTACGATGCGCGGGCGGTGACCGGACTGCGTTCCGATGTTGGTGCAAGGTTTTTTTAAAACCAGCCTGGCTAGCTATCACCTTCACCATAACAGCATTTCTTGGTTCCGGCTATAAACATATGAGAACTAGCTTGTTCTTAGCGCGAATATATCATCACCTACAACCTTTGAAATCGAGGTCAAATTTTTGCAAGTTGTTTATAAAAAAAGCTGACTACAAAAGAGGTGGTTACAATTTGTTTTGTAATAAATACAATTGTATGCCGCAAAAACAACTGCATTGTTTTTCTGTTTCCAAAAATGATAAATGATTCAGAACCGGTATTACAGAAACACTATTCTCTAAATAAAATAGCTTACCGTATGATATCAGTCCGGAAATACACAAAATATACACAAGCATTTTATTGTAGCAAAAGTCTCGAACAAACATGGATAATGTTAGCGGCGCGTGCGCTCTGTTAGAATGTCTCTTATCGTACTAATCTGAATTGAACGGTCTTTATCTTCCACCTACATATATCGTTATCGTGGGCTAGTAAATTATTTTGACGTTTATTGTGGAAAACAGATTACAAATGAGAATTTTCCAAGTTATCAGACTTGTAGGAACCGCTGCGGAAGACATACTGGAGACAGAAATAAATAGTGACCTAGTTTCATTTTCAGCGGGATGTGTTATGTATAACTCATAGGGAACGTATAATTCATACATTCGATTTACGAACCACATGAAAATTAATCTTGATTTTGTTATATAACGATTCGAATTGATTATTATAAACAGGATATACATAATCATTAGGCAATAAAAAAAATTTGAAGTGCAATTAACAATCTTATTAATATAAGTTCAGGAAATTTATGTTTACATATTTACTTTAAAATTTAACGTAATACTTTTATCAATATTAGGGAAGACTAATGTTTATTACCGCAACAATTAACAATAGAAGAGTAAATTTATGGGTTCACACTTGTGAATATTCATAAATTCACATGGGTCGCTAATGAACTTTTGATTTTTATTGCAATCAAGTGCATTATCTGTAAACCAACCTAATTATATCGTATCGGCCACTTAGTATAACGATGTGTGGGAATTTAAAGATCGCTGCTACCAGATATACGCGTGGGCGATTATAAAAGATTACAAACTACTCTTTTTTTAATTAAATTTTTTAAAAACACCGTCGTTAAGTTCCCGAAGACGACTTTTTCGATGATCTGAACGTATTAACATTCAAAGGTGCCGACGCGAATTAAACTCTTGAATAAATGGCAAGTGTCGAGGTCTAGCTGTCTCCGATATAGATAGTGGGTAATCAGGGTAACATTCGAGTTTTGGGTGTATACTTGCTAAAGAAATTAACCACTAACCGAACTAACACTATAATATGCGTTATTGAAAGAAAGCATATTGGAAGTTTTTGGTATAAATTAGAAATGGTTATAGTTTTGAATGTTTAAATGTTAGTTTTTATAGACATTTCTACATAAGAGACAAATTTCTGTCACGTCCTTTGCTATCTCAGTGAAAATATGACATGGAAGATTGTACTGGTATACGTGAAAGAAATTCATTCTATAAAACGTTTAGTATTCTTTGCCATGTGTGTACTGGTTTATGTATCCGTGATTTTTTCTAAAGTTAAGCATTCGTCAAAAGGTAGAGAGAGCTTTTGCAGCTTCAATTTTATCTTATATATTCATAATCTTTATTTGTACAATTCTAAAAAATACAGAAACATACTTTGAAATTTTTATAGATATTTTTAAATTACTTTGGGTTTAGCTAATACAACAAAAGTGGAAACAAGTTTTAGAACATAGTTTGAGAACTTTGTTTCCTGAAAGTACATTTAATTTTGTTTTTTATTATTAAACCAGCATAAGGTGGTACAAGGTAACACGACGACATGAATCAAACAAACACTTGATCATTAACTAGAATCGAGCAGTCCATCTCCTTTCGGCGTGTTATCGATGTGGGATCTTCGCGCTTAAGTGTTTTCGAGTGTTATAATTTAAAAGCGGCAAGGCTTTCACTTCGAAGGACCAATTAATTTTTGACCGCAGCATTAAGCGATCGATAAATTTCTTAAAAAAACGCGCAGCGACTTGCCCCGATAAGAGCAAACGACACCGGGACTTCTTCTGTGCATTAAGAAGCTTTTATTTATCTTAAACAATTTGTTATTGCCACTTTTCATGCCTTCCGGTAGCCGTGTAATTGAATCTTCTGGTTTTCGAAGATTTATTACCCATCGTTTGATTGAGCTACCGCCTTTGATTAGTATGGCGGCATCTTTAATTTATATATTTTTTGTAATAGGCAATTTAATTAAAATCCTTTTAAGCCTCCGTAATTACTAACAAATGTTATTTGAACGTATTTTTTTTATTTAAACATGGCTAATGTACTCGCTGATAAAATGTACATTGAATAATATTTTTAATGACTTAAATTTATTTCTTTTATAACATAAAATGATAAGATGGGCAGGTCATTAACGTTATGGTAAATAACACGCTTTGCCACGTAATTTTTTTCATAACATTGCCCTCCGCACTAGATTACATATTACTGACTCCTGTAAAGTATTATGTATCTGTTTTATTATGCACCTTTATTTAGATAAGCGTGAATATATAATTAATTGAATTCATTGTCAAAAAAAAACTGTGTTAGGTGTCATTGGAAGTATTGTATCGCACGAATTAAGTAAAAAAAAATAGTCCATACATGTTGTAGCAGGCAAATTACTTACTGTTAGCAAATTAAATATATTAATTTGTCATAAATTTTAATACTCTGAGGGTATTAATTAAATATTCCCTGACTTTCTTTCTTTAGTTAAACATCAAATTTATTCAACTGTAATATTATAGTTAGAGCGTACTTGATAACAGGCCGCAGCTCACTTATAAGGCGTCGCCGAGTGATACAAACTATGTGCCCTCTACGTGACCGTTTTTGCTTTCGGTTTTATTAGACGACGTAGAGAGGAGATTAGAGGGATGCCAAAATGTCCGACACAGTGACCCTCCGACGGTATCGGGGAGGACGCGGCGATCGCGTGAGATTGCCCCGGGCACGTCGCGCCGGGTACTGCGCTGCCCTCACGAGCTCGCGCCGTTATTTTAATTTACTACTCCTGACCGCATCTAAACTTTCAAATTTACTGATATGCATTTGCGACTGCTCGACACTGTCTCATGTCCCCGTACGTTGACGCAATACTACTTTATTTAGTTTACAGTCCAAATGCTATCCATTTTTTATGTGTAAGAACTACCATTTGATAGTTCAGGTTGAAAGTAACTTAGAAAGAGTATGGCATTCACGACAATGCTTCTTTGTCTACTACAGGATAACATTTGACCTCAACTTCATGTGGTGTTAAGAAACAGTAGGTTTGAGAATGGTAATGTTATGCCCGGCCAGAATACCCTGACTTCCATATGTTGAAACACAAAGCAGTTATGACGGTAGACTTACTGTCTGCGATAAGATAGCCCAAGAGGGTTTAAAAAAACTCTTCTATAATACATTCGAAAATACTCTTATATGGTTTTCATTGTGTTTTTTATTCCTCGAAACGACGAGACGACGATAAGACGTTTACGTCTTCAAGAAAAGAGTGAATAGGCATTTGCTAGGTTCATGCGCTTTACCATCATCGATCACATCTTCACTTAACACCAGGTGGGATCGTGGTCAAGCATTAACCTATACATAAGTAAAAAAAAAAAACTTGATGGTAAGTGCTACGCTTGCCTATAACAACGAAGTGCTTGGTAAGCGCAATGTGATGCTGAGTTTACCACACAGCATCAAATTGTGCTCGTCACCTTGACACATAAGATGTTAAGTCTCGTTTTCCCAGTAATTTCACAAGCTTACAACAGCCTTTAAATTGAAACATGGTAATGTAACAGTGCTGTTTGGCGACTGCAATAGGAGCTGCGGTGCTACCTACCTAGACGGGCTCCGTCGACAGTAACCTACCACCAGTGAAAAGTCAGTACAAGTGGCGATAGATCTCGGCTGTCCGAGAAAAGAAAGGATGGTAAAGGTTCAAATTAGAAAGTGTTTTAGCTTTATTATGCTTTACAGACAACGACGTGTATTTTTTATTTCTGACATGATCAAAGATTTTTAATAAGGTTTTTTCTTTGAGTATGCTTTGGAGCCGGTATTTCGAAACTAAATTATGGTAACGAATATTAGGGTAATGTTTAAGGTGAATGAGGAAACAAAATTTACGGTTACAGCGTAAAGCACGCCATTTTTATCTCCGCGTAAGGTTTCTCCGTGTGTAACGTTCTCGTGTCTGAATCTAATTGAAAGCAATTGTCGTGCAATAAAAACATTACCAAACTATCTTGGTTATTGAATCGACACTAACACCACGGTGTTGCGTGACTGGGGATACTGTGAAGCGTTTTGGTATTTCAATCAACAGTACACTTTTAGCTTGCACGATGCAGAACATCTTATAGGCAATACCTGACAGTTTAATTAAGCCATCTTTGCTTTTTATTTAGCGTAACTAAATATTTACACGACCGCTAAGTAAATAGTAGTTTAACGTTCTTTCTTAACAAATATAAAATATATTCATTCTGTAGACATCATGTTTAACTATCATGAGCATGCAGTTACCTCTATCCGATAGCGGAAGCATAATATTATTATTTTTAATAGAATTTTTTTTATTTTGTGTAGAGATTTTATATTTTGAGCGGTTTTATAAATGTTTGCTTCCAAGAACACTCAGGTTGTGGAACAAGCTCCATGATGAGTTTATCCCAAAGATAGCAAGCAGTTCTTAAAAAATAGTGAGAAATCTATTTCATGTTATGAATTTCTGCCACTAGGTGGATTGAATGTTAATTTAAATTTAATCATTTTTTGAGATATAAAGATGTGTGGTGTAAACTTATAGACCGTTATTTATATCGCCACCCCATTACTATGTTATAATATGTTTTTTTCGTGCTATTATAGCTTTCGACTTAGCGTGGATAGCAGCGGAAAATATTTTATAGTAAGATTTATAAAAGTAAGAGTAAAATCAGTTTATGTTCAAAGATATTTTTGATTTTCATTTGAATGAAAGTAGATTGTTTTTATAACAGTTTCATAAATATTATTTGTTGTTTGGAAGAGCTATTTATTGTAATTGTGGAAAGAAGTAAAATATAAATTTATGTCAGCAGAACAACATACTTTGGTTATTTATTCGCTTTTGATCAAAATACTGTGTTATGATTACGCCTTGTCGAAAGTCGTTGAAGTATTTATTCGAATAATTATTTTTTTAGCCAACCCATGATTTCTTGTTGTTTGTTAAATATCCAAAACGTTACCCGAGCCCTCTATGGGTGGGTTATTTACATAATTTACGTTACAAAAGGTACCCACATAAAATTCGATGCGTGTTAAATTGAATTCGGGGAGTCGCGCAAATAAGAAACGGAGGCGCGAAAATTGGTCGAGGAACCGTTTAAAATATCATTAAAGATTGTTCGAGAGAAAATATTGTAATTACTACGGCGCAGGGATCTCAGCGAAGTTTATGAGCTGAGGAAAGCACGAACAATTACTCCGTTCATTCATTATTGTGTACTGAGAAATCTTGTGAATATTTAAGGACGCTATATACAGTAAGCTATAGGATAATATTAAATAACCGTCTGTTTAACTGTTCAGCACTACTAGCAAAGGATAATAATATTGCAAAATAACATCATAGAAATTCGGGTATCTGGCTCCCTAGATATAACCTTCAGTTTCTACCAAGTTTTCCAACAACTTTCTTTGCACTAAAATTAAAAAATGCGAAATATTATCAAATACCCTATAAAATAACGAGATGATCTATAGGTTCTCTGTAACTGTAGTGTTGCCAATATTATTATACCAGATAAGATCCAAAGCACCATAACATCACTCTTGTCTTATCTGTGCAGGATTGTAAAAGACAGTTAGTTAACAGTAAATTAACGATATCTGAAATGTGTAATATCAACAAACACAGTCCTAAAAGATTTTAATAACACTTTTCTTGTAACCGATGTACGGACATCGGTTAAGTTCTTATTCGTGTAGATATATTTTGTTTAAGTTCAAAACACCTTTTTGAGCAATCTAAAACAGAAGAATTTAGAGTTAAGGTTTTTAAGCAACAGTAAATAACAATAAGATACATATAAGAGTCAACAACGGTTTTTTTATGCAAATCAAATGTTACAAGGATCTTTTTAAGTTTTTAACATTCAAGTCGATGACACCCAAACCTTCAGTGTTTGGAGTGCAACGACGTATTATTGTCATATTTATGTTTTCTTGAATTATATTGATACGTAAGCGTAAAGGTGCATTACACAGACCGAAATAATTTGGCGAATTTTTTTTGATTCTGTCGAAACATTGTTTACGTCTAAAATGTAACTTTTAATACCTACAGTATTAAACAATTCGAAATATAATAGTCCTTAAATTTTATTTAAAAAAGTCTCTTTAAATGTTTTGTCTATGGGTGACCTTTAAAGTCTTTACTAATATATTTTTGTCCAGAAAAGTTACGTTTTATTGACGGTTAAGGATTTTTAAATATTTTTTTATTATAAATCAGAAAAGATAGTTTTTAATTATGTATCTGTACACATTTACAAAGTACGTTATATTCCATTACGCCGGTAAGTAGTAGGACTTGGCGCTGCTAATTTTATTTTACAATCAAATAAATACTTTAATATATAACAAACTACTGCGTTACAGAGGAAACCCTCTGTAACACATTATATTGAGTACATGCAATTAATTTGATTACCCACTACTGTAGATTAGTTTTTTTTATTATAAATTCGATCCCTCGGTTTTTTGGGGCCAGACACTTCGGTATTCTTTTTTCTTTGTTGTCCTTTAATTTTTTTGTTCCACTTTTCTTTACCTCTTATATCATGTTATATTATTTCTGTTATCATTCATTCACGCTTTTATCTTTCATACCTTTATTACATCTTATATTTGTTTACATTTGTTTTCCTTACATAAATTTATTATAATTTAAAATTTTATGCTTTGTTTTTATTAAATTTCTTTATCTCTGTTATTTTCCGTCTATTGTTTTTCTAATTACCCGAATGCCTTTATACATAAAAAAAAATTTACAAGCGAAAATATTACAGCAAAAGATTCGTCAAAAAAAAACTGCTATACTATAATTTTGATCGAAGTGCCCTTGTATCAGCAATATTAGGTCGTCTAGGTTACACAGCAATCTTGGTATATACGTGCGTATTGTTAAACTGAATTAGAATTGAAGAGCGATTGACTACTAACCTCAATCACTAGGCCAACGGGCCAACGTGAGGAACTGAGGTCAAGGACGGTTCTGTATTGATAGATCTAAATTTTTGACGGGTTCATAAGCTTTGAAAGTAGGTGTCCCTATTGTTCATGAAAAGAGGCGACGAAAAATTCAAAATAGTTTTGTTTTAACGAGGGTACTTTCTCGGATGTACTGTTCCGTGTGTACCGTACCGTATCCCGTGACCAGCGAGAGTGCTTAATTAGGTATTAATCGCATCTATGAAGATAAATGTAACAGTACGTAACAATTATTTCTATTAATTAATGATATTGTGTTAGCGCCTATTTATGTCCATTTGCCTTGGCAAATATACTGCTTGCAGTAATGTGCAAACTCATTGTGTTTCGGTTAAATAGGCGTTGTGGCAAATTAAATTACGAAGCTACGATGCAAATCTCACAACGATGGCAGTAATTATAGGTATGGCAATGACGTCGTGTTTAAAACTCCGGGACAAGCAGTTGATAGGAGGAGTTATATAATATAAGATTCATTATTGAACATTTGACATCGTTTACATTAAAAAGTATAATTAGAGATAAGGACCTTGCTGATAAATATTATAAGATTAGCAGCATTCATCTCATGCTTGCATTGATTAAGTCCTAGTAATTCTTTATGTTTTGAAAAAAGTGACTATCAAAAAGTGTTATAGCGCTGTGATAGTTCGTCGGTAGCAAGCCAATGAGTAAAGCTTTCAATTTACATCATTTACTTCTTAATTACACATTAAAAACAGAGAATATGAACGAAACGAGAGACGTGGACGTACATGTACCCGCAAAATAATAATGAGATCGAGGTTTACGTAATACTACCAAGATAGGGATCAGCTTTGCCAAAGACGGACGTTTTAAATTGCATTACGATGACTCTGCACCTTTAGCATATTTCTTTTCGCAATAAAGACTTCGATTCATTTAATGCTAATTAAAAATTTATATTAGCAAGTCGCTAAGAACAAATTTATTTTAATTCCGTCGGAATAAATCATAAAGCTGGTTAACTTTACTTAAATAGAAAAGAAATTTATAATTTTAATTCGACATGCATTTGTTACCATTTTCTCTTGATAATACCTTAGTTATTAAGTTTACAATAACGCTGTGCTTTTATCAGCATTTAATCTTATTTATTCAAGATGAAACAGTGTATTGATTAAATCTACATTTAATGGTAAAGAATCTCCCATTATTATTAGAAGAAATGTTATTTAGTTCACTATTTGATACATATGGTACAAAATATATGAAAAAATGTCCAAAGGCATTATTTAAATTTGTTCCAGTAGTTCCAGTGTTGGCAAAGTTGTATTGTCTTCATTATTATTATCAACCGATAGACGTCCATCCACAGACATAGATCTCACGTAAAAGTCTGTAACTGTAGTAAATAAATAATAATATATTCGTTGTGAACTCCAAGGTTAGGTCAAAGAACATGATATTTATTTTTTTAATAATAACCGATTAAAGTCCGTTGTGACTTTAATCAGTTATGGTGTTAGGCTGAGTTCTTGGTTTACACAACTGTGTACGTTAAATCTGATATCAAAATAACTGCTTTGCTTGTTCTAATTGTTAGGTGTCAAAATGTAATCCAGATTTGGATTAGTGAATCGGCAAGTATTATGTTCTTAAGTCATTGTTACTACTTACAACGGGCATTGTGTCGCTATGCCTTAGACAATTTCGTCTTATAGTCGCAGCCAAATCCGCTTATGTAAATTGTATTCACGCCTGTCTATTGCGATTCGCGGTTTTGTTAATTAGGATATTTTTACAGTAATCACATCATCATCGTCAACAGCATGTCCATCCACTGATGAACACTGGCCTTTCCCAAGGAACTTATAGTAATCTATTGATTTATTAGTCGAATTAGTAATAGAAATAAGACTTGTTTCCGAATTGACATGTTCTACATGACATGCGAGTACACAAAATGAAATATCTAAACCCACTGTTCACTGCAATGGAAGGATATATAATCCTTAACCTCATAAACCACCACTAGATAGACTTGGACATCGTAGGTAATAATTATCATCCAAATCAATCCAAGTCCTTAAGTACGTAACTTGGATGAGAATATTTGAGAGTTCAATTTCAACGGTCGGCGTTTATCGGCAGATGATGATGAGAATATTTGGGTATGTAAATAAATTAAATAAAAATCGTTACCTTTGTATAAAAAAATTACACGTTTTTTTGTGTTAATAAAATTTAAGTCATTATGTGGCTTTATTAAAAACCGCGCTGAATAAAAAAAATATTTTTTGGTTTCATTTTATAAACTTAGAAATGTTGTATTTAATTATATAAAACTTTGAACGCATGGATATTTAACGGTATACAATCTTTTCATGAATACTTTGCGGTCGTCGTTATTATCAAATATTATATCAGTACTGAAGTAAATTAGCAATTATTTAGTCATTGATTGTATTTTAAAGATATTCATTACTGGCTTTCGTCTCTTATCTGTTACTGGTTATGTAAGTAATTTCAATTTCCTTCAAAAAAAAATTTATTTTTTGATGTTAATGAAAGTTTTTTTTTAAATAAAAATTTATGTTTTTACTGTTATTTATTTTACACACCATGAAAATTACAAATTTTATTAACATAAATTCTATAATTTTTAGTTTTGTCTATCAACTCGTTTGTACAGTACGTTATTACTTTCACCATAGAATTTTTATGTCTACATCGTGGTAATTTCTATTACAAGTGGCATGTTCCGGTGGTCGTCTTCTCTTAGACCATCTAGACAGATGACATTTTGTAAATGATAGTATGCCAAAATTCCTCTACTCCACTGTGACGAAAGCAGAAGTTAGTAGAAAATCTAATGTTTCATAAGAGATTATTAAAGCACTGTTCGTTGTCGTTTATTTTTATATAATATATTCTTACTAGGGTATAATTATTTTTGGATAACTATTTAAAATTGTCTTTTTATCAAATATAGTTTTTCCTTTTACTAGAAATAATATTAATTTAATATTTTTTTTAATTCATTAAACATTATTGCTGTATCTTTTTTATATATTCCCTTAAACGATTTTTGATGTTACGTAGAAAGTCTGTGGTGTTTAAATCTATATATAATAAATATATAATGATCCATATTGTTAGTCAAAGCAACAGTGACGGTAATTACAAAGCCACCAACTTCACAGGTTAGGCTCAGTGCCTAATGGCCGTCGCTATTAAAGGGCATCGTGAATAATATAGCAATGCTCGATATAGCAGAGAGAATAAAGGAGTTGCCGGTTATCTATGGAATTCGACCGGCGGTGACTCAGGCGGGCAGCGGCCACACCTGACGATGCCTGCCCCCTGTCGAATTCCAGACGTATTTTGTCAAGTCCAGGAGCAATAGAGAATGTGCTGGGAAGTTTAGGATTCGTTGTTTTGCACAGTATTTTGCATTGTTTGCAGGGTATTTGTAAGCGACATGTACAAATGTTCACGTCGCAAGGAATAAAGAAATGTTTTTTTAGTGAGTATTATATAGTTTGTTTTAAAAGTCTAATGTTAGATAATATGGTTTGCGAATTTGTGAGGTTTGTATCTGCAATTTAATAATATCGTCGTAATCTGTAGATATTATGATTAATTATTATTTCTATTATCTTATTAAAAATTCATAAAAGGTTCAATACTGTTGCTCTGTAGTTGGCAAGAGTTCGGCTCTTCTTTTGTAATTGAAGATAGGTATTACTTCACGTAAAAAAAAGGTAAGGGTAAGGAAGACTGATTTAAAATAAAAAGCTACAGAACATTGAATTAAAAATATAACTATTAAATGCCATTATAAGTTTCAGTATTGTATTTTTTATCTTCTAAAAGAGTTTATTTTTGACTACGTTATTTTTGATTTGCGCATTTACATCACTATAGAATATTAAGAACCGTTTATAACTGATGTTTTGTATAAAGTTTCATTGAATAATGCCGTAGACCATGTCACGCTTTCAATGTTCTATTCGATATCAATGTATTATAAATGGAGCAAAGTGTACCGCCTTAACATTGCGCAGTCGAATCTTATTTGGTTTCATCACAATCAAAATTTCACATTCTCTACGAAATTAGTTTTGTGGTCAAACAATCGATTCTATCCGGGGCCGTGCGTTGCCATCTTGTATTAATTTCACACTGTATTACGTAGCGCGACCTTTTTGTTCATATTTGTGTTAAATCATCATATTTTGCGGTGATATTTTGCACTTATTTTTCCATTGATTTATAATGTTGAAATTGGTGTTAAACTGTTATAATTTTAAATTTACCGTAATTTTACATCACGTTGAATAGACAAAAAGGAAATTTTTCTCGTTTGTTATAAACTATTGTCCATTCGCAGACAGGAAGAAAAGGGCTCTATGACTGTGGATATCTTTCTTTTAAGCCTTTATAATGTAAAGATGACAAAACAAAGGGATTGTAATGATTGTTTGTTTATAAGGAAATGTTGTTTTGCCGTGTATTTATTTGAAAATAAATAGTAAAATAAAAAAATGAGACTTGAAGTTACCTCGCGTTTTTACGCAATGCGTCTTAAAAATGCACTTTTTCGGTATGTAACTTAAAAAATGGGATTGTGAATTTAAAAAATGTTTAAAGAATATATTTAATTTATTAATTATCTGTATTAACTACTTACTACATAGAGTTTTTTTTGCCACTTATCCAAACAACAGTCGACATGCAGTTTTTTGTAATATAAGTTAAATAAGTAGTATACCATGTGTAACCTTAAGTTGTTAATGAATCAAGAAAAAAACAATTAAAGTTTTCATAAGCACGCTGAAAGTTGAAATACAAAATTATGAGGGTATTTGGACATATTGTGTGCTACCGTCCTAAAGTTATGGTAAGTAACGAAATATTTGCAGTAACAGCGAATATAAAATCTGTGTAACCGAGATATCGATCAATATGCGGTGCTGTTTTATTAAAGCCGTAAATTTTTGAAAATGATTTCTGGCCGGCGAAAATCGAGGGCTTCATAAAATTGTACTGCAACATAATACTTAGTAAATTACAGCCGGTACCCGCCTTGAAGCGCAGAGGTTTTTGCTCGACAACTTAAATATGATTAAACTTTTGGGGAACAAATACGTGAAGTGAAAATATTTCAAGTTGTATTTTTATCGAGGTCCCGTTACTCTTAAAGATGTTTCTACGTTCTTTGAGATAATAATTTCCTTTTACAATATCGTTTAACATTAGGTCAGTTTTTTTACTTAGATACAAATTTTGATGTATTTCATCTATAATGTATTTTAGTGTAACAGATTAAAGAATTTTTCTTATTTAAACTTTTGTTTACTGACGCATAATATTTTTCGTTTTTCTTTAACTCGTTAATTTAACATTTGACTGTTTAAGTGGTGTTAAATTATCGGAAAGCTTCGAACTTGTACAAGATGATTTTAAATTTAAATTCTTTCTTGTGTACTATACAAGCCTGAACTTTATCGAGTCGACATCTGACAACGCACAATTACCTGTACAATTACAGGGTTGATGCTTCCCTAATGGGACACAATGGGTTAATTAAGATATGTGGTGCAGTTGTATTCACCTACGCAAGGCATCCAGTTTGATATTATCGGAAAGGAAGAGATGCGGTCCTTATGCTGTATAGAATGTTTCCTGAATAACTGGAAGGTTAATTATTCACTACATTCAACTCGGTTGAACCGGTATTGTCTCTTAACAAGTATGATCATTGTAAATTTGGTTTCATTCATTATTCTTTTATTTAAGCTAAGTAAAGACATTAGAAAATAT
Source organism: Pachliopta kotzebuea (assembly GCA_018246255.1). Classification (NCBI taxonomy): domain Eukaryota; kingdom Metazoa; phylum Arthropoda; class Insecta; order Lepidoptera; family Papilionidae; genus Pachliopta; species Pachliopta kotzebuea. Next base: position 17,434 of record DWLS01000384.1, on the reverse strand, counting down.
TCAGACAATATGAAATGTAAATATTTGGTAATCATCTAATATTTTTTACCAAAAAAAACTAGACAGTGCTAATAGCCATCAAAGCTTTATGTTTTTCAATTATTTTTTAGTTAGTTTTTCATTAAAATTCTTCGTTTTTATATCACGAAAAGTATGGTTTTTATTGCCTATTTATGTTATTCTTGATACTACTAGTACTAATAACGTTACATATAATAAAAAATGTTTAATAATATTTTTAACTACCTTCGTGGTGTAATGGCTAGGTTTTAACATGGAGGTTTTACTGTTGGTAGATCTCTATTGCCGAAGACTGTTTAGGTAAGTAAAACCGCACCTCCTGTTTTTGTTGCTAAACAGTAGTGTGCAAACATTACTGTGTACCGTTTTTAAGGGCGTTGCAAGCTAGTGAAATTACTGGGATACCGTGGCTTAACACTTAACGTCTTAAGGCGACGAGCGCAATGAGGTGCAGTGTATACCATCTTAACCAGCGCAATGCTATTATAGGCAAGGTATTTACCATGATGAGAATGCATTGCTCATCACCTAGTCGAATAAAAAAAATCAGAGAGTATTTTTAATGAATATGCTTCATTATCCATGTTTCACTATTATGTAAATCTATGTCAGAAAAAGTTAGGTTAGGAAAAGTTTGAAGATAACAATGGGTTCCTTTTTTTATAATCATTTAGTGATTAAATATACTGCTGTAGATAATGAGTGTTCTCCCGGCGATGCTTGTCCCGATTCTTGGGTAGCTTAGAGCGCTAAAACAAAACTGTCGTGATATCGGATAGAAGTAAACGCTCCCTCTGACCGGTTGAATGGTGAACTTGCGTGTATTTCAGTTGCGCGCCGTTCGCCGGGGGCGCGCGTGGCCCGCCGATGATTTATCAATAGCCGGCCGCGACGGCTGCACGACGGCCCATGCCGTCCACTCTTCCCAGCGCACGGCTCAAACCATAACCGATGGCGGGCAACCGAGCTTTTATTTCTCCATTTAATAAAACCAGATTTTATACAGTACATTTAATTATTTATCACCCTACGTTCTGATTGCTTTGCAGCAACCATGGTCCCGGTATAACTACGGTTAATTACGGATAACATAAAGGTTTTATAATATTATACTGTCTCAATACTCTCTTATTTATATATGTATAGGTTATAAACATAGCATGTTCTGTTTAAACTATTAATAGGTCAAGGAATAATAAATAAAACAGGTCGTAAACTATTGTTAACTTAAGTATTAATTATTTTATTCTATTCACGAATTAGATACAAATATCAATGACAAGTATCCACTTTAGGTATATGTAGTGGAAGTAAGTAAATGTTCAAGAAAAGTCAGTGACAATTTCAACGAGCTAGATAAATGAGCTACATAATTCAACGAGCTGAATAAAAAATCAATGAATTAAATTGATATTTATAATATTTAGTACATATTTAATGCTTATTTTCTTTGCAATGAATTAGCATTTTAGGGCATTGATTATTCTACAGAGACATAATGGGCGTTGGATTAAGAATGTCTAGAATACATAGAATAGTATAAGGTGATAGCACAGTTAGACGGAAATTTACAATTAAAGGTGGTTCATTATTATTTCGCTTGTAGCTTAAAACTGTGCAATCAGACGTGTTATTCTGTGCTTTCGGTACTTCTATTCCCCTCTCTTACCTCTCACTTCCCCTACTCGAGTCTAGTTGCGCACGCGTCGCTATTCCTACGCCCTGCCCTACCGCGCGTTAAATACTGTATAAATATCACTACAGGTCATCTAGTCACAAGTCAAGTGCCTAACTCACCGAATCTATTTAGTTATCGGAAACTTTATTATTATTGTCCAAGTTTCTGAAAACTTCGTTCATGTTGCAAAAACCTTTTTTTTTAACTTACTCTAATTATAGTTTTTAATATAGTCGCGACTACAAAGGCGTGCAGAGAGGCAAATTCTATTTATTTCTATAAAAACGATTTAAATGAAATAGTAGCTAGTGAAATTACTAGGATACCAAAATTAGTAACTTGTGACTCAAAGCGACGAGCGCAATTTGACATAGTCTGTATCCTAATTAGCGTTGCATTGTTATGATTAGTCTCCTTGTTTCGCAATAATGACAATAACTAATAAACATTTGGTGTGTACCACTACAATGAAACATGTTTATTCAACAAAATACGAATCTATTTAAAATATGCCAATAATAATCATAAGCTAGCTCAGCATAACTTATTTAGCTGAAAGTTCATAAACTCGGAATTTCAATCAGAAATATGATTAGAATAACATTTGTATCTAAGAGCATTATGGTAGATTTGCCAACTCTTTCTGTATCTTTGAAACGGTCATAAAAAAGGCCATATCGGCAACCGATAGGATCGGTTAGTGATTTACCGACGGCTTCGCCACATTATTCCTTGGAGTGGACAAGGACTTACGGTTTCTAGAAATGTTTTGAATTCCATGTCATTTCCTCAGTATTTTATTACAATGCAAACGAATGCATATGTTAATAGAATGAAATATTTTAATTTATTATTATATGCTTCTTGAGTCCTCGCTTTACTCCTTCATCTTTTCATCTGTTTTAATGTCCTAGAGAGGCTTTGAATGAAAGCATCTTCCCTTCGATAACGCACTCCGAGCGCATAGATACGAATCAAAAATCCTTCACAATTACCATCGGCTAACAGCCAGTGATCATTTCCAGCCGCTAGATAAAATCACAAGTTCCTAAAGCATTATTCTGTAGCTTCGGAGAGACTAATGGACTATAGGAGCGATAATTCAGTGTCGGCTCATTGTCCGCGATTCGCCTTCTCGCACTATCTATAATGCGGTGACAAATTTATTAATGCTCAACAATATAACGGTATTTATTAATCTGCTAAGCTATAATTATAATTGGATACGGATGTTGGTGTCTTCGCGCATTTAGCTCCGGTGCGCCGCCATTTCGATATATCGCCTCATATAATTTAATAGGAGATATTCAATTCAAGTGATCTAGTATAATTGTTAATTTATGTAGTGCGATTCTTTCGTTTGTTTAGTATTTATTGCCTTTCATAAAAATATGTAAAGAGCAAACTACAGATCAAGGTGTTTCAAAATTGCCTAATGACTTATATATTACCGTAATTTTTAAAGAATTTTGTGTTATGAACTCTGTCAAGCTATTTGTAAATTTTCTAGATAGTTAAGCTATACTCAACTCTAAAATTGCATCTATCTTGGGAAAGAAAAGTTTAAAAAATTTTGGTATTTTACAAGGTACATAATTATCTTGCAGTATGTACTAACAATGATTACGTATTTGAATAAAAACTGTTAATTTAGTCTTACCAATTAGCCATTGATTTTAGTTAATAGATATCGGAACATCGGCATTAAAAAAGTTCATGGTATGTATTCATTATTAGTTTTAGGAAATATAGTTGAGAATTCTTTTACTTCGCAAACCATAATAAAAATATGGTCTTTAACAGCTTCTTTATGGTAAAAATTCAGCAATTTACTAAAGCATTGACTTACACATACAATCGATTTTATTTTAACAATTCGGGAAGACTCACTATCTCTTACCGTTATACTAATAACTTAACCAATGTACGCATTAATTACCACGCCCCAATCGTTTACATTTTGTATATACATTTTTAAATCTGTTATCATCAATTACACCATAATCGATTGCGAAGAATTTTTAATGAGATTCTTGTAATATAATTTATATTTTTTATTAGATAACGTCAAGTAAAACTCGTTACGTACACCGCAAGGCCGCCGAGTAATTAGTTGGGAGGCGACCACCTCGGTGACATTTTTAAGGTTTCTCCGCCAAGGACAAAAGCGAAAGAAATCTTTTATAATATTTATAGGTAGGTATAACAGATTGCGGTTTTGGTAAGGCTTCAAGCAAGGCGATGTTTCGGAGTAAAGGCCAATCTTATTTTTTATATTAAAACTAAAGTTAACTGTCAGGCTAAATTAAAGTGTTAAACAGAATCACATGTCCAAATAAATGCGCTCTTAATAAATAAGTGACATAGTTACAAGAGACGGTTGGAATTAATAAGATGAGAACCTAATATCGCTGGAGGCCTTTGTCCAACAACAATGGTACAATTAATATGAATTTGAAAAGATCGGAAGGTATCTTATTTAAAGATTTAATTTCCACACTAATTCAGATCACCAATGACACTTACGCAGAATTATTGATAATAATAAATGAGTCAGGTCCATCCTCTGCTGACGGTTCGAAACAATCGGTACTAACAGTGTCGGTAGCATAAGAAAAATCGAAAGTGCAAGGTGACTGGGTCGATGTGCCTACCCGCAAAAACTACCGATGGACTAACACCACAATGGTTCAAGACAATTAGGTAGAGTAGGAAATTGCCGTTTGCCATCATAACAGGCAAAAACTGATCACGAAGTTTATGTTGCGTGAAATTAGAACGGAGTTTTTTTTTTCATGACATGTTCATACTTGACCAAAGATTGTGTTTGTCGTTAGGTTGCTATCGACATGAACACTCGGTTCCTTTTTAAATTGAATGTGATGAAATCACTCGATTGCTTATATAGTTACATATAATCGCCACCATAGCAATAGTAATTTGTATTTTGGTTACTTAGTATATTTATTTTAATAATAGAGATTTGCGCTTAAAACTTTTTGGCGTTTTTTTATGAAATAGTTTTTTATGAATACGTAAGTATTTTAAAGCTCATTTACCAAATTAATTTGATGTCTGCTGCGGAAGAAAGTTTGCGCTTCTTAATTATATTTACAGGCTTACTACTTAGCTCTTTCTATAGTTTCAATAAATTGTTAAAGTTGGTTAATACTAACTTTACCAATTTGTCCTCATGGGTAGAAAGGTTGGATGAGAATACTGAGTTATAAATTTAATAGGATAATATCTTAGCTCATTAAAATTAATATTTTGTGAAACGAGTACAAACTATGCTATAATTATAAATTTTAATAACTTGTATGATAATTTCAAACTTATTGATTTTTTTCTCTTGAAATGTAGGAAGCTTTTAGTAATTTGAACAATGTATAGCTGTTTTTATAACTCTTCATAGCTTTCGGGAACTGGCATTTTTCTGCTGGACAGTCTTCCGTATTCTCAAGGCCATTCCGCCTTTACCTCTTCGAAATTTAAAACAAAAAAAGTTATCAACAAGAAACTTATGCGTTGCTAATACCAATTTGCCTGTTATGATAAGTTTTCATAAAATTTTCACATAACATCGCCGGTGTATGTCCGTCAGTTACCATCTAGAGTTAAATGAATGAAAGAAAGAAACAAAGTGTTTATTTATAGATTTAGTACATAACAAAAGACAAACAAAATAACAAGTACAGCATATCTAAAGTAAGCATCGCCCCCCCAGAGGGCCCCCCAAATAGGCCTCAACGTAGCATAGTGTTGTGACGCCGGATAAGGTATTGTTAAATAAATATTAACATAATCTTAACGTCTTGCTTTATAAAAATCTTTTTAAAAAATTCACGTTTCGGTAATATTTAAATTGAGTAATATATTCCTCCTATACTTATTTTAAGAAAATTACTGTTTCGGAAAGGATAAAATAAAGATAATACATAGCTGTAGCTGTGTATTATCTTTACTTTATCCTGTGTATCAAGTAAATTCGTCTCGTCGCCGAGTACAGTAAAAGAATCGTATATACTTCGTCAGATATCTTCGTTACGCATGTCACCTACTGCGAAAATTTTATAAAAGTGTTACTATTTAATTGCAGATAATGGATTGGGTTTTGAATCAATTGAACCGATGCACGTACTGTTCCGCACGAATTCACAAGACCTTGGCGACGGATCCTGGGGGCGTGATCTGACTTGCACAACTCGGCTCCGCTATTTTGGACACCGGCCACAAAGCCACTTACAGCTTTTTTGCGCTCCGCAAAAAAAAACTGAGCAAATAACTTTTAGTTTCAACGAAACACCTCCGTAAGAAATATCTGTAATGGAAAATGACTATTGTGCCTAATTATCTCGTCCCTACGATTCGTACCTAAGAATTTCAATGGGGAAGGTGATTGGTACTACCATTAGTTAGGAATTCTATTATAAACAAAACTGTTAGCTCATTCTACATAGATCGGATAGTAAACAATATTTGAAAAGCTGAAGATACTCCGTAATATCTATAACGCCAGGTTAACAGTCAATTCAATACTCCTGTGACCACGGATGCTGTAAAGCACTCGTATCTCGAACATAGTAAGTTCTTAAACGACTAATGTGCATTCTCTATCAAATATCTTATGAATCAATGGCATTTTAGGTTATAGCAAATAAGTGCTGATGTTGTTTAGAATAAATCATACAATTTTATTGCAACAGCAGTCGATAAACCTTTGGGTTCGCGTTCACAGATTCTCATTATTAACTGTGCAAATTTGCAACTTAAATCCATTATTTTCACTTCTGTATCAGCCTGAAATCAACCCTATAGATAAGTACTGAAAGATGCATTTGAAATTTACAATGTTTAAACAAATCAAACAAAGAAAGAATCTTAAGGAATTTTTTTGTTATTTAATCGAATGAAAGGCTATTAACAAAAAATATTTTTTACATTTGTTATAACATAATGAAGTTAGTAGAATTTATTTAAAACTAAATCTGTAAAATTTAAGGTAGACTTGTAAATTATTCACGTGGTAGTAAATACGCTATTAGTAATGCAGCAGAGGTTATGATATTAAACATATTTAGTGCCTAATGGTCGCCAGAATTGACTTGTTTTTCAGGAATTTTATTCTTTGGTATGTAATAAGCTAAAACTTATTTGTTTTTTTATTCGTTAACTTACAAGGGTGTGGCTTATTTCCATAGTAAAGAAGCAATAGCGGTTTATCTGTGCGGTCGCGTGTCTGGATAGTTGCATTAAGGCGCAGTCACGACGCCGCCGCATACAGCCTCCGTGACCCGTCAGACAAATCGAGATGAATTAGCGCACCATTCTTTCCTACCTCTTTACTCTTGGCTTCATCGATATGTCGCGACGTGATGGTAACGATATAACCATATTTCAAAAATGCAGTGCATGGCAAATTATTCGACGATCATTGCAAATTTTCGCTTACGTTGCTACTAGTAAAATGAAAATTTATTTTCAAAGGTTTTAGATTAACGACTATTTTTACTTAAACATGTAGTAACTGTGACTAATAAATATAATTATCATAAATTACCGGATGGATATTGATGTCGTTATCAACCCTGGAGGAACAAGACTTTACTGCTTCTATGAATTAGTACACTTGGAAAAACATTGTTAGGAATGGTTAAATTTTAAATGTAATGAAAAGGGCGAGGATTCTTTAAGCGGTAACTTAAATGCGTTGTTTATAACATATTGTTATTATGGATTTCTTTGGATCATGTTTTAAAAGGCTTGTCCCCTTTTAAATATTATTTGGTTCCGTTAATGTGATAGTTCATTTATTTATACATTTGTATTAAATAATTTCTTTAGCTATATTCTTTCACGAACTGTAAGGAATAAAACTTTGTGTTTCCATCTTCACAGTTCAGTTGGTGTAATCCCGCTACTCTCTGCTAATGTTAACATTAAGGCATGTTAATTCCAGTTATTACTTGTGCAAAAAAGACTTAAAATCATGTCCGTCGAGTTATCGCAAACATGATCGCGCGTATTCCCGCTGTTCATGGTTGTCGGCCTTAATCCTTCCTCTGAATTTGAAATATTGACAGAGATGGCTTCTTAAGTCGAGATTAAAGCGAGTGGAAAGCAAACGGAACAAGTGTAACGTTTCACCACAGTATCAATCAAAATCGTATAAGATTTTATAACCGAGCGTCGATGGACGTTTTGCCTTAATTAAGGACGTCGGCGTTCGAGAGTTGTTTAACATTGCATGTAAGCAGATTTAATGCAGAATTAACGCTTGCGCAACCACTGACCTGTGCTCCTTTTTAATTTTATTTACGTCACGAGCACACATCCGTTGAACGGGCTCTGTAAAGAACTTAGAAGGTGATCGAGTTATCAAATATGACTCTAATGTCTGCGATACGTCAGCACTTACCCCTTCTTAATTCATTTTCAATATTTGTTATGAGTACCTATGTACGTTCTTAAACCAAAGTCCATAACTAAATGATTTTTATTGTTAAATTTTATAGTGAAGTAAAGTACAATACGTATTGTAAAATTAGGTAATAAAATCTACATACTAATATAGCATCGCTGCGACAAGGAAGACTACCTCATACATTTGACGTACTATTTAGCAGTCTCAAGTTTTGCGAATCCCTATCGTGATATGTATTTCAGTCGTTAACAGTTTAATAACTAATGAAATCTTACATATTTAATAACATGTTAGCTATATTTTAATACATACTTATTAAAATAAAAATTGTTAAAAAAAAACTTTACAGTGATTTACGAATAGTTGAATGATTACGGACGGACCTTGGAAATGCTGCATTTTCATCCGGGTGGCGACTAAAAATTATTTGGTCCGCTTACATAACCTACACCTATTATGCTTCCGAGACAATAATTCGAACAGCGACGTAGATGTTTGTCTTGAAAGTAGCAGAATGTTTGACGTTAAATTCTTGACGAAATTTCCAAAAAATTTCAACAACAAACCTCAATGGCATCTTCTAATACAACATTTTTATAGCCATGTATCTCATAGATTAAACTGTGAAATTTATACATGCATCATATAACTTAATTATACGTTGACATAGTTATTAATGAGCGATGTTTAGCGGCGATAAGGTGACATATTTTGTGTAAGTAAAAATTATGTTGTAAGGTGTCACTTGATCTAAAGTTTCAAGGGCGTTGTGCGGTCAAACGGGTTAATCAATAGGCTCATGGTACACAAGGTAGATGTCATATTTTATGAGATCGTATTGCAAACTATTCAAACTTATACAAGTGACAAGGAGCTTTTATTATTGTATGATTGGAATGTTTTGTAATTATATTATTGGTTAATACATTTACAGTATCACAAGACGATTGTTGGTTGCACAAATACACTATGACTTTATTTTAACGTTATGTATCTATTTGTCTTTATGGTGAAGCGGTTTTTTTGGGTTTATTTTTTTTTTTAGAATCTAACTGGTTAGCAATTCCTGTTATTGTCAATCTGCGGCTATAACGGTATTGCAGAGCCAGTGACGACGCTGACGACAGCGAGCACGCTTTGTTGTCGTAAGAATCATTGTCACCTAACATCATATGAAATTGCTATCATCTAGCAGCAGATATAAGTTAAAAATATATAATATATATACTGTCTCTTTAAGTGTACTTAAAATTTTATAGGTTTCCTAGAAATCATTGCTAATATATTTTAAGTGTTTATTACTAAGCGCGTATGACGAAAAATGCATTACACACGTTTGTTTATTTCTTTATGAGCTCTTACTAATAAAAGAATCACCCCTAAGTTATGTTTATTTACAAATTATTACATTATACTTCTACTCATTTCCACATGAAGTTAAGTGACAATAAAGCCGTGGATATTGCAGCGTGCTCGCATAGAATATTTTAGCTCTTTCTAGGTTGACAGTCAGAACTAGGCAATACTGTTATGGTGGCAGATCAATAATCACTGTGGTTGCTAAATAGGTGGTTTCGAAAACACCCTGCCACTAACCAAATTATACAACGTATGACTGAAATACAACTAAAGACCTCATGTGAACCAGTTAAAGTTTATAAATTTAGTAAAGTGTTAAACGCAATTCACATAATGGTATTTTTGTTTTTTCAGTACGGGACCGTTGTATTAAATTGAATATTTTATTTTATCTCTGTTATAAGCAACGGTGACAGTGGCGGGCGGGGTTACAAGGAACAGCTAATTAGGTGAAACATGAGTCCGAGGAAGGCTCGTAACGTGGGAGCCCGAAAAGTACATTCGTTATCATAAGATGGATATGTCTGTAAATAGTATCTTTTATGTTTATAATTTTCTACCGGATATGCACATACTATTTACGAATATCTTTTTAACAATATCCATACCATGATTCAGTTGACAGCGAAATTCCCATTATTTTCCAAGTAGTTAAAAATTACTATCAAAGTCCTTAACTTCAATATCCCGTTAATCATGTCCGTGATTCTTTTTCACACTTTTTGTTTTTCATCAGTTAATTTTTTATTACTTATCTTTATTCAAATAATATTTAAATGATACTGTGCTACTAAATCATTCTAGATAATAATTTTTTGCTATTAATACTACATTAACATACATAGCACGCAAACACATATAAAAACATAAACATTTGTAGTTTTTAGTGCTTGCCAAGATTTTGTGCTTTTCCCCTCTTTGCCACAATGATTTGCAGAGACATTTTTTCTTCTCTTCGGAGAAAGTGTCAGCTTTGGTGAGTCAAAGCTGACGCTTTTTATCTTTTTAACCTCGCTGAGTAAAAACTTGATAAACCAGGGCTCTTTCAAGATTTGTATGTGTTATATTTGGATACACATTTTGTCATGATTCTTTACTGCTAGATATTTTTGAGTAAATTATTTATCTGTTTACTATTCTTTTTATTGTATTTTTTTTTATTACATGTTGCGTTGTATGATGTTTGATGTTGATGTTTACAACATTTGGATCCAGATCAAAAATGCTTATGTCAACTTATGCTTAGCATAAAAGAATAAACCGAATAATTCATACAGACAAAATAAATGTATTTGAGTTGATGTCATCAGAGTAGATGATAAGTTACTCGATCCATATTATTCTTTCCTCAAGGTAACAATGATTTATACGACCGTACAAAGTCGAGTTCTTTTGAATTAAAGAAATAAAAGAGTATGGACGTCAGTTTGTCTCAGGACGCCATTGTACGTCCTATTTGTTTTATATGTTATTCTACATCTTGTCTAATTAAACATACTTGGATTTGTAATATAACGGAATATTTTGAACTAAGATACACGGTCTTAATTATCGTGCTTCCGTTAACTTCGATAGTGTTTTTTTGTCGTATAAAAATTTGAAAATAAACACAAACAAAACAGTTTAGGAAAACTGCGTATTTTACACCTATTCTTGATTTATGTTTAATTTTGGTATCTAATTTTTCCATCCCGTTTTTGGATAAAAAGTTATCATGTTAACATAAAAATATCTTCTAGTATAGGTCACCATGCCATGTGCGTCTCTGCGTGAAGAATTTTTATACTATTCTCTGAATAATATTTTAGTGAATGTTACTTAACAATCCACCATTTTCCATTTGGAAATAGCGTGTCGAACTTAAAGAAACAGATAAAGTTTTCTCTTGTCTGCGGGCCCCCAAATAAACAAAACGATCGTATTTTAAAAGCGTTTCGAAAGAAGGGCGTCGGTGCAAAACCTTGGAGAAAGGTAGACTCTTTTAATAAAGCCGATCGAGCGGACTTATTTAAAGTCGCAATAAAAGGAATTTCTTAATGATGCTGACGCCGATATTAATATTGGACGAACTCGCCCAGCAGGCTCTTCAGTTAAATGTAGTTATAAATTACGTTTTTGGTGGTGGTTTTGAACTTTGCAAGCGAGTGCTCGCAATGCCTGCCAATTCTGCTCATATGAGCGGTGCGGTGATCGTATGCACTGATGACCACATTACATTATTACACGGTAGTTTACATTACAATGTAGACAAAACATTAATTAAAATCTATTATTAACGTGAAATACTACTTATAATTTTTGTTACAAATGAGTTTTTTTGTAATGTGTTTTAGTTAGATACTTAATAGGAATATATTATTATTTATTCTGACTAGAAAGATTTTCGTTTAACGAGGTTTATATTTATGAAGTTAGTCATTAAATTTCAAGTATCAAATATTGATAAGTATAAATATTCTATGATTATACTTAAATACATTGTATTCATTTCATAGGTATAATGATCCACAAGAAGGAAATAACTTTCGCCTATATTGTCTAGGTAAAAGGCGTAGGAAAGTTATACCTCTGTATCGTTTTGCTTAAATATAATATTTTCTAGTAAATTAACTTCAAACTTTTTAATCTATAATGCAGAGCTAAATAAATCTAGACTAGATCTAGTAGTGACTATTTGGGCAGCGCGGTTCGCAGCACCTGGATGCTGCTGAAAATCGGATTTATATGGCGCATTTTGGAGGAACTACGGATTAGCGAAAACTGATAATGATGTAGAGGAACAAAGATAAATAAATATTATTAGTAAAATATGCTATTATTAATTGTCGTAACTAATTTTGTTTTAAATTGATTTAACTAAATTTGGTATTTGCATTAATGGTTCATCTGTTTTATATTATAACTATGATTTTCTCTACGCTAGTTTTTTTTAATAAGAATTGACACAGTAAAAATGTAACTTTAGTTTTTAATAATTTAATGGAAATTATTAAATATATCACAAATATATTGTTACTTTCATTAAATACAATGTTATGACAGAATGCAATACAAATAGTGACACAAATTAACAACGACCTCCAATTATATGCAATATTGAAGGTAAACTCTTAAACTATAAGATACAGATTCTTTGATTAGATACATCGGTCCGAAAGGAAGTGCCCGGTCGACCTTACACACGTGTTACCAATACCATATCAATTTAATGTAAGGAACAGGTCCGTTTCCTGTCATTATTGCATCAATAGCGAACGGTAGAGTACAGTTTGTATCGGTTATATTGCTTCAAAATCGTTCTAAACTATATGTAATTAAGAAGTACCGAACTTTGATTCAGAATAGAGTTACGTTTAAGAACAACGTATTTTCTTTTGTATGTAATAACAGATAAAATTTCGTTTGGTATTAACATGCAATACGTTTTAGGTAATCATATGAATTCTATATTTTGAATTGGAATTTTCAAATTATTATATTTATCTTTATTTTTCATTCTTAGTTTTTATAACTAGTTCCGTATGGTACAGACTATGAGTTTATGTTGTGTGCTAAGTTAAGAGATTATTGGGCATATACTAACTCTTTGCCTGTTACTAGAGGCGTTTGATGAGGTCCATTATAAATCACTAGGATACATTGCTTACGGATATTGAATAAATAGTAATTACATTTTTGTTTAAACCATATCTTGCAATGATTAGTAATTATTGTTACGAGATGATCGAGATAAGTTTTGCATTGTTGGGTGTGGTGCGCATTGGGCAGTCTCAGTAGCTGATGAATGGGCGCACCCAAGTCATTAAAGCACCATTCAATGTTTAAAATGTACTTTGTGTAACAATAGATCGGGTTTAATAGCTGAAGGGTACGACTCGAGAATAGGCTTCGTTCATTTTGCAATATTGAGTGGCGGCGGTAATTAGAGCCGTGTCCGGCCTCTTGCAGCATCCTGATCCTAACACGTACTTACTGTGGTTTTAGTAAACGTTATAAAATATAAAAGCTATCAACCTAAAATGAACTCTAGCCCTATAAACATAATGTCGATAATATGTGAAACCAGTTTAGTAATGTAGTTTACTTAGTTTGTGAATACTTCGTCAGTAATGTAAAGTATAAACGGCGTAAGTTTAATAAGAGTGTATGCAATGTAACACATTAAGTGTATAACTTAAAGTGTTACGTTTGTTTAGGAGTTCAAAGGAATATATCATTTCATTGATTCCTCTATATTGATATGGTCCCTTAGAGGCTGGTCGACTTTCGCAAGGGACCGCCGCACTATCGCATCGATTTGATATCTTCTAATTATAAGGTTCGATAGTAACCCGTTGTTGGTGCCTTTAGTAAATTTGTTAGATATATACATTCCTTTTTTTATGTATAACACATGAAAAAGGCACAAAATTACATGACTTACTAGTTTTTAAGTTCCATTTCTAATAAAGTTAAAGTAGTTTTAAAGAAATATGTAGTAGTATAGTATAATAGTTTTAAAAAGTTTAATACGTTAATTACTACAAAGCATGATCTTTATGTGTGACCACATTTGGTTTATGACATTTCGTTATTAAAATTTCACAGAAATACCCTAACACGTTTCAATCAGCTACATATCTATATACGGGCAAATCAATTTCGCCTGCATTGTGATTGGAGGTCACTGCGAGGCCATCCCTCTCGCTCCTCTGCAATGGAGAGTAATAAAAAAAACGCTTTTTTTATTACAGCAAGAGGACGCGGTGAGTTATGGATACGATTCTTTTATCGAGTTTATATTATAACGTCATCGTTTTTATAATGCCAAAAAAAAAGCAACATTGAGAGTGGAATCGTACAGACCGCCGATTATGGCCGATGTTTTTTTCTGTGAAACGGGCGATGCAGCGCTGCAACGTTTAGTATATTTATGTTTTAACGAGAAAGCTACATTTATTCAGTTGTGCTATATAAAAGTTGCTGTCCGAGGTGATGGTAATGAGTCTGCCGAGGTGTGGGCAGTGAGATGTCAGGTTGTGAAGCGACATTAACGAACCGCGAGTTCCGTTTAAGGACAACGCCTGCTGTCATTTGATGTCATTAAGGCGGCTGCCGAGCCGGTCGCAGGGCAATCCTCGATCTGCGGTGCACCAACAATTCTTTTGTTTAAAAAAAGTAACCCAAATGTATTCATGGAACAATAAACCGGCCGGAGATATTCGTAATAATATTTGTGTTTATTTTGTGCTGTGCTAAATTTTTGCTGAAACGTCTACCATGCAGGATTTATATTATGATAATGTATTTTACTCTTGTCTCGTTTTTATATGTATATGTAAAAATGAGAATAATCCCTCCATCCTACTACTGACATAAATGTAAAGTAAAAGACACCAAACTTTGCTATTACTCCTGAACATTGTGAAGACATATGTTGAGCTGTAGACTGAACCTAACGAATTGGTGAAAAAGATATGTTCTCCTGTTGAGAAATGATCATAAAACATGCAACGATGTTTGCATGTCATTTGTTGGGTCGTCTGAATACAACAACTTCTAAAAAACTTTACTTCATCTAAGTTAATTGATATGGATGTTAAGTATATAACTCCGTATTCAAATGTTAGTTAATCCATAAGTTCAATCCAAGAGCATTTACATGTAGCTTTTTAATTTAAGATTGATGACATGATATTGCCGCTTGACAGGTGTATGGTAATAACATCAATGATATTCCGCTATTTGACGATCCATCCATTAAAGATTTACAAAGTAATCATGAGTGGGACATATGGCAACTTGTAAAAAAATAATTTTTATTAACTCTATAACATAATCAAAATTTTTAAGTCAGATATTTTATAACAATATTTTAGTATTTTAGATACAGTTTAACCTAATAGTTTTAACCTAGTAGGTAATCTAAAAACCTAATCTTAAAGAAAGATGTTTTTGCCTAAAATAAATGTATAAATGATATTTTAGTAACTATGCATTTATTCTCAAGAGTAAACTTTTAAGGTGGGTTACAAGGGAATGTGGCATTGTTTACTAATCAACCCCCGAGTGTGGTAAGAATTGGAGATAGATAGAAATAGATTCAGGAAAAAAATGTTCATTTGGTACATAAGAAAACAGATATAATAGAAATCGTAAAATGTATAGTAGGTTGGCGGAAAACAAATTCATTAAACAAATAATTGAAATAAGAAAACAAATAAAAAAAGTGGAAGTATAAGAGAACATAAAAAGATACATGAAAATAAACATAATGTTTTTTGTAGATTAGTTTGTCAGGATCATTGAATCTGGTAATCGGCCAGTTTTAAAGCTTAAGCAACATAATGTTTTTTATGTCACAATGTTTTTCAGGTCCATATACAATATGGAGTTGGAGTCGAGATAGCCTAGTGGCTTGAACGCCTGCTTTACACTCCGAAGGTATCGAGCTCGAATCCGGTCTGCATCATGAATTTTTCAATTTATTTGCAGTTAATATAACACCAACTAATATCAAGTGCTTTGACGGTGAAGTTAAAACATCGTGAGGAAACCTAAATATCTATGTCATGACCATTCGTGGCCGGAATAGTATATGAAATGGTGAAGGAAACGGCAAACCACTCCATTATAACTGCCAAGAAACTCGTCGTATGTTTTACTACATTTGACCACGACTCTCAATCATGAGGAATGTACGACTTAGAAGAAGATATAGAATGTAATATTATAAAAATATCGACAGTTTTGTGGTGTTACTGTGTAGCAAAGCTATGAATTTCAGGAGAAACAAGTTATTACAAATCCCGTTTCTTGAAAACCATAGTGATTTAGGGGTAGATTAGCCCTTCACACAACTATGGCCGATGTAATTCTTCGAAACGTAGATTATGAAAAAATATCTATTGAATATGAAATTTCTGTTCTGTTACAAATAATCAAAATTAAATAAAAGGCGATCATGTAAGCTTTCAAAACAAGGAGAAAGTACAGAAATGTTATTAAACAGAAAGTGCTTAACGCTACATTAGTATTATCTAAGCCTCGATTAAATGTATCACGAGTTAATTAAAACAACTACGGGATAGATAATTTGTTATCATAAAATATAACAAACAGATTTGCATTAGGTTACATAGTAATATTTCGGATATCTACATAAATACATATTTTATTTAACAGGTTTTTCATGGCAATCATCTGATAACACTGTTCTAATTTTAAGAAAAATAGCAGAATTTAATACGTAGTAAATATACACAAATATAACTATGCGCGCTTAGTTAAGCTCGTGACATGTAAAACTATATTAAATAATCATGTTTAACTATTACTCTTTGAAACTACATTCAATTATCACTTTATAAAGGCTAGGCAGCTATTGCAGACAGGGGTCTAATTAATGATTAAAAATTGTAAATACTAATTATTTAATAGAGCTAACTGACCTGCATTATGATTAATCTTGTTTATGCAATTATTCGCCTATAAGAAGCCTTAAAAATCAATTCATCATACTATTGAATACCAATTAATAACTAGATGACTATGTAACTTTCAATGTCGGATTGACTTTTGCTGCTGTTTTGTGTGAGTCATTTTAATTTGCGAGTTCCGTTTATATTAGAATATAGGTAACAGAAAAATGTTTCCCTAGCTATCGTTTTTTCTAGATCAATTCTGTTTAAACCTTCCGTGTCACTTTATGTAGACAAAACTACACATTTAATCAATATTATTTTATTACTTAATAAATATTGTTGAAACAACATTTTAACACAGCCTTGTTAAGAGAAGAAAACTCAACTGACATCTAAACTCCATTACATGTGGTCCTTAAATACAACAAGGGACCTCCGTGTAACAATTTAAAAAAGCCCGTGAAGCGTTAAGAATAAATAGCGAAAAATTGTAACCAAAAATTAGATTCTTTCTTCATACAGCTATGATTGTGAAGCTTTTTTTTTTTT
>DWLS01000383.1:0-31698 GCA_018246255.1 Pachliopta kotzebuea | reverse complement strand
TTTTTTTTTTTTTTTTATTTCCGGCCTTTGGGTTTGTTTTTTTTTTTTTTTTTTTTTTTTTTTTTTTTTATTTAAAAAAAAAAAAAAAAAAAATACATCATACTGTACAGACATGTGATAAAATATAATTTTTGTTATAGAACTAGCTAGAAGCCCTTTCATTACGTAAGGTATTTGCTATGTACCCTTCGTATGTATACATATATACTAATGTAAGGTACAAAACTAAAAATTACTAAAATTTATAAATGAGGTTGTTATTGAAGTACTTTCATTAAGCTTGATTAACATAAAGCCCGTGCCCACAGGGCGATAAAAGAACGTGAAGAAAACAACACATTCCAATCGTAACGTCTACATTCTTGTGGAGGATGTATATTAACTAGGAATTTGCTAGTACAGTAGTTAATTAATCTTTAATATGCTTTCGTAGACAAAAGAACCGTATTTTCAAAATTGCAAACAATTGGTTATTAAATAGCCAGTAAAATTTAGTGAAAAGCTTGCCATCTAGTGACATATTTAAACTTATTAAGAAATAGTTCACAGTACGCACCAATAGAGGGCGGCAATTTAAAACTTTTTAATTTTTATGTGATCGCCATCTGGCGATATAAACTTGTGTTTGTATTATACAGTTGTCAGCAACAGAGGGCGGTATTTTAAATTCGTAAAGAAATTAAACATCGCCATCTAGCGATATCTATAAAACTAACGGTTAAAAGTTTTAAGTTATTTTCAATAGAGAGCACTTTAATAAGTTTCTTCATCACCAATAACAGCTTGCAAAACTTTAGTTCTGCAAAAACGCCGCTATCTAACAATAACTTGTAAACTTATATCTGAATAGATGTAATAAGGGACATATTATCAGTATTCATGTATCATCAATATTTGTATAATGTTTAAGTATTACCATCTAGCGACAACTTTTAAACCAATATTCATGTAGTTTCATGTTAGGTTCATTAGAGGGCGTTATTTTATATTTGTTATAATTTAAAAGACTGCCATCTGGTGATAACTGTTGAAGTTACTAATTAGTTTATAATTAACAAACAAAACAAAACAAACAATAGATGGGGTTACAATTATTTTAGCTGGTTTTCGAACTGCCATCTAGCGATAATTTTTTAAATTCGGTGCATATCATTTATAGTAATCGAAAAGAGAGGGCGCTGTAAACAATTATTTTTCGCTAATTAGTGAACTGCCATCTAGCTTTTATTCTGAAGTTCGTTTATGTGGGTTTTTAACAAAAGAGGGCGTTATAATTAATTTTGTTTTAGGCGTGTTCTGCCATCTAGCGATAACTTTTAAAACTTTGTTACATATAGTTCCAATTAGCAGCAACAGAGGGCGATCTTATCAATTTAATAAATTATTAACATGCTGCTAACTTTAATTCTTTTGAGGTATTTGTGTATAATTCAAAATTGGCACCAATAGAGAGCAATTAACAATTTTCAATTGTTTTTAATTGTTTTACTATTTATTGGATGTTTCACAGAAGTATATATTATAGATGTAACGAAAACGTTTTAAAAACTGTTTTAAGTATGATATAAGGCAGATACAAGATTTGAAATAATATGTTAACAATATATTATTTCATACATACTAATTATTGTTACAGAACTAATGCACAAAAGAACTGTTAAAAATTTTTGAAAACATTTTGTAATTTTTTATTGGAAATTCGTTCTTGAAGTCAACGAGGTGTCATTACCATCTTAAACCCGTTCAATATTATTCAAACAATGCTTTTGAAACATTTCTTCACTGACGACTCCGCCGGTTGTCATCTGAACATTGAGAAAGATCCTCGGTCAGTTTCTGATACAAAATATTAAAGCCCGCAGCTGTAAATCATTTTTTTTTGCAATATTCTTGCGGCGGCCCCACGCGGGCACCTCTAACCGCGAACTGGTTTTTACTCGTGTACGTTGACTTCAGTGATTGATTGGCCGAATGATTTCATCCGCACAGAACGGATATAAATACATATATTTATATGTATATAAAATTACATAAGAGGGACTAAGAACAAAACATAGTTATGATAAAGACTAACTTTACTAGAATTAGATGCCAGTTGAAATAAACTGACAAGGAAAATAAAATAAAACTACTGGACATAAGCTTTTCCCTTACAACGCCACTTGGTCTGGTCTTCGGCTATAGGGGTCAACAACCTTTTGACCACGGAAAGTTTAATATTAGAATTGACGAAATTTCAGTTTTTAAAGATCCCCAATTCTCTTATTTGCCAACTAAATGTATGTTTTTTGAATTGTTTATATTTGTTTAATACATAATTAGTGTTTGTTGTTAGAAAAAAAATGGTGGTTAATTTATTAATCCATTCTCGATTAATGACGATTATATTTGCGTGTGGAACCAAAGAGGCAAAGGTTCACATCCAAAGAGGCCGCAGGTTGGATATACTCATCCAATTGCCGCCAGTCGCCTTGACTTGATCCTCGCTCCATCTGATCATGGAACTGTTCCTCTAGATAATTAAGCGACTAGATTCAACATACATAATATAACAACAGCTCTCAGTGTTATATATTTTAATTTGACGGGGCAAGGTCACGAGGAAGACGTTCACCTGATGATAAGTGATAGCTTGCTCATAACAAGTACATGTTATATACAGTACATTAAGACGTAAGGTGTTGTATAATTACCCCAGTAATTCAACCAGCATACAGCACTATAACACAGTAATGTTTACATTTACTACTTAGACGGTCTCTGGTAAAAAGGACTTACCACCAGTAAACTCTTTTATTTCATCGGTTAAAGACTTTAAAAACAATTACATAGTTAAGTGTTTTATATTGAATTCAAATTAAATTGGTGGTAACGACCGATTAAACGACAGTTGATATTAATTACTGACGTAACATGATAATGTTTATGTTAATTTAGTATAACACCAACTAATATCGCGTGTTTTAAGTTATGTATTGAATAGTAACAAAAAAAATGCTCTTGATTGGTTCCCGGGTTATGACTATTACCATCACTTGTTGCATTTTGTCATTTCACACTTGACCAGAGTTAACTTGAGCCATCGGGTGGAAGGGTTTTTAAAACCTACATGCTTTAGACTACTGCCCCAAGCTATGATGTAAAGTTAATAAAAACTGAGAGAGAACTGATTTTATTTAGTAATACAATCTTCTTATATACTAAGGTTATAAAATGGCTCCTTATGGCTAGTTTATAAACTACATGTGATTAATGGATCTGTTATTCGAGTATAACGGATTCCTATTTCACTTTATCAGTAATTGTTTTCTTTGTTCATTGTCGGCCTTTCTCTTATGATAATATAACTCCAGCTTCACGTGATTTTTGGTGACTAAAACAATACTTGAGGCTCCGGCTCCTCTCCAGCACTGGAACAGTAGTGGGAGATGGCCCAAATCACTCTATTATAGAGGGATACTTAAGTGGGGCTGTTAATGTTGTTCGGTGACTTCCATCGACTCTACCATCAACCAGATTCCATATGTGATTAGAATATATCATAGATATGTACAGAGGGAAAAAGCATTCACCTGATGTTAAGTGATACGCTTGCCTATAACGTACCGCTGATTAAGATGGTATACACATCACTACGCGGTAGTCCTATTGAGGCGTAGTGTTTAGTCTCGTTACTCCAGTAATTTCACTAGCATGCGGCACCCTCCAAACTGTGACACAGTAATGTTTGCACAGTACTGTTTGTAGCCTGCAATAGGAGCTGCGGTGGTACCCACCGTTCATACCACCACCATGTCAATGGAGTCACTTTATTTGTACTAGAAAAGCCTTCACTGCCTACAACGATTACACTTGCATTCACAATTACTAGCAGACAACTTTTTAATTTTCTTATTATTTATTTATTAAACCTTTACGCGGTTGCAAGAGTTTAAAGTATTTTTTATTGGACGAACTGAGAAGAACATCAACTTGAAAATAATTTCTATTATTATTACTTTTATTTATTTATTGTACACACATAAAACAGATAAATACACATAAATACATTGATGAAAGTACAAAAGGTGAGCTTAACTCTAAAAGAGTTTCCTTCCAGTAGACCTGTGAAGAAAGTAAATTAATGTAAAATATAGAGCAGAAAATACGTTTAATTTCAACTTTCTTCCCTCTCATTTCACGAACCTATTGATCTCCTCCAATAATGGAGCAGGGCTCATCGTCATGGTAAACATGGAGATCCCCAGCTCGATTCTAGAGTCACATGTCGAATCTGCTTGATGGTAGAGTTTACCGAAGTCATCAGGCCACCTATCTTTATCAACAGCTCTAGATCCACTGCTGGACATAAGCCTAACCTAATAGTGGGGGAATAGGGTCATCTCTTGCAACGGTAGGCAGAGTCTCGTTTGTCGATTAGCAGGCTGCACCAGCTTTACTAGCGAGAAGCACGAATGAGGTTGGATTGGGTCCCGTGAGTTGTATGGAGCCCATTAAATCCTCTTCACACGTTACACACGGACTCAATTAAATCTGAAATCAAAAATAAGTCGTTGTTTTTAATTTTGACTGCAATTGTATTTAAGTGTTCATAAAACTAGCGATCGTTCCCGGTCCCGATAGTTGCGTTCGCCTTTTTGTAGGAGACGTGGGTCCGTGGGGTCGTGGGAATGTGGGACCGCAAAACCTGACCGTTGTGCAGGAACAAGTGAACTTTGCGCTCATTGTTTTGCTCACAGCGGCAACTTAACCGGTTAACTAAAAAAGCAAAATACATTTCTTATTCAATTCTCTACTTATATTTTAATGTAGCAAAAGCTCTCTTAGATCTAAATAAAATTTTACTAGTAACTACAGCGTCGATTCTAACTGGAATACAGTAATTTCTTTTATATACTCGTTCCCTTTGTATTTGTACAGGCAGTTCATTTCCTTTTTTTCCTTCTATTATTCTTTATCTTTCAACTTTTCCCCTACGGTACAGTTTATCTTTCCTCTTCCTTTAAATTATCTTTCACTGTTACAATTTTGACTTTGATTTTGTTTTATACCTTATGAATTGTCAATTTTGCATTGACTATGATTTAGTAAAGTGTGTGTGTACGAATTTTGTTGCGTCCGCGCCCTGGACAAACAGTAAGGCCGACCAAAACGAAATTTGGTTCTCAGCCATATCCGATTCCGGTCGGCCAACCGGAAGTGGTGCTAAAAGTCACTAAGCACCATAACCATGTATATTTTTGACATTATTTTCATACAAATATATTCCTCATATAAAAATTGCTGTGTATATGTACTTCCGGTATAACCGGCCAACCGGGAGTACGACCAAAAGTCACCAAGTACTTCAACAGTGTATAATTTTGATATCTTTATTAAAGTAAAAGTGTTCCTGGTCAATAAATATTTTTTATGTACTTCCGGTTCCGGCGGACCAACCGGAAGTTGTTCCACAATCTATATATAGATTCTATATAGATATATCGCGAAACTGGCAGAGAGAGAAACGGCGTTACATAGACACAGCGTTTACTTTCGTTACATTTCTTTATTTTGGCTAAACAATTTATTAATTTACTACCTACATATTTCTTACTACTACTTCTTTATGTTACTATTCGTATCTTATACTGTTATTATTTCTATCTTTATCATGGTTATTATTTTTCTACGTTACATTTTGCACAGTAACATTTCCAAAGTACTGCCCGATGGCAGCGTCTTCCTCTATTATAATTTCTATCTTAGTATTTTCACAGGGAATGACATGAAATCGTATCAAAAGAAATTCTCTCTATTTTTCCCATGGTCTCAGCGATCTCTCTTACTTTCATGTCGCCACCACTGACACAGAAACATTCGTAACGAACTAATCTACTTTTTTTGTCGCTTCATACAGAATGCATTTTTAATCTGTTTTCACAATGGTCTGGTGAGGAAGTAGTAGATCTTTTCATTTAACAAAACACACGTTGAGTAGTGAATTATATCAAACTAGCTAAAAGATAGAAAAAAGAAGAAAAGTGGGGATGACCCTAGCCAATCTCATCTGCTAGTAATTTACCTTGTTAATCAACAAACGAGGCTGTGGCTTCCCACCCGTCCGCATTGGGCCAGCGTAGTGGGAGACGGCCCAAATCGCCCATTAGCGAATGCCTATATCCTGCAATGGGATATCTATCAGCTGATGAAGCACTAAAAGATCGAACTCTTTGTTCCGGTTTAATATATTACTGTGATCCACGACATAAATCAATGGCATTCTGATAGTTTTATCATGATATCATGGTCATTATTCCTCACATTGACTTTGACGAGATTTTAATTATGCGGTGTTCATCATTGGATTATCCCCCACTCTCTGATAATTCAGTCCTCCCCAAGTAACATATGAAATATATTTAAATACCCAACAATTTTGTGATGAAACATAGTAACATTTGCAAACTGCTGTTTGCAAATGTTACTATGTTTCATTGTAAACTCAAGGACAATCTAGCCGTCAAACGATGATAGTTAAAGAGAAGATATTGATGTATGACGAACCCTAAAAAATATTAAAAAGATGATATGAGGTGAGAAAGAGAAGAGATGAGAAAAGGTATTGATTTAATGTAATATTAGACGATTTCAACCATGTGTAAGAGATGAGTAGAGATAAAGATTTAGCTAAATGTCAAGGTGAAGCGATTGTTGTTGTCGATCTGACATTTGATGAGTCAGTTAATAATAATAGAAGTCCAGAAGCAGACATATGTGCTAACGAGCGTTGCAACAACGGGAGTTACAACATAACAACACCTGCGCGGGCGCAAGTCACAAGAAATTAGACTTTTAATACTCGTATATACATCTATACTTAAAATTATTAATGTTAAAGACGAAGAAGAAGAAAGAAAAGTTTATTGACATTGAAATGTAAACAATAATAAGAAAACAATACAAAAGTATATAAGTTTAACTGTTCATCATAAGCTGATATATGTCCACTGCTGGATGTAGGCCTTCTGAGTAAGGGGGGATTTGGGCCATATCCCACCACGATTGCCCAATGCGGGTTGGTGGGGAGCCAGAGCCTCATTTGTTGTTTAGCAAGGTCCACTACGAGCAGGTGAGTTTTGCTTGGGTCCAATGAGTTATTGGGTAGGACGCCTTAAACCTCTGTTAAACTATTACTAACAAAATTTTCCAAAGAATTAACTGTTTTTTGTTTTATAAAATAATATTTAAACATATTATAAAACTTACGTAGTACTGAATTGTAGTGTTGTTCAAAATAACACTTAGACAATTAAAGCGATGATGATTAGAATCGAATGATGTAACAAACAAGGCAAGGTGTTCGTCATTACAATCAGCCGATAGACTGATGCTGGACATTTTTTTACACCACTAAGGTGGTAGACAAGCATACAGTCTACCTGATGGTAAGCCGTTACCGTAGCCTATAGACTCCTACAGCACCAGAGGCACTAGCGCTTTGCTGATACCGGAAGAACCTTATCACGACCTTTTTTAAAAGACTCCATTCTGTAGCTGGCATAGGCCTAGGCTTTAAGGTTTAACAACTTAAAACTTGGGCCATTACTTAGACCACGAAGCGGTCGCGACCCTCAGCCCTGGATGCACCTTTCTTCCATCACCTCACCTGTCACTTCAACACAAGATTGATACAATAATAATGATTGATGGTCAGTGGCTACTGCCGATAGCGTCGTTGCATGATGTTTGTCAATTTCATTGATGATAACTCTTGTCTTGGATTCAAAGATTAGTTCATATACCCAAATATTCTTAGTTTGGTTTTCTCCAAGGTCCTCATATGACTGTACTTTATACATCATTAGAAGAAATTATTTGGAAATTGAAATACTAGATAATACTAGTGTAAATATTTTGAATGTATTAATTGCTAATAAAAAATTTAGAGACAAGTTTCTAAGATATTGTTAATACATAGAAAAAAAGTCATAAACAAAAATAAATAAGGCACAACAAACAGGCATAGGCTTGTGCCCTAGTGAACAAATAAAAGGAAACTGTAAAAGTAGTGAGTATAAAGAAATGCTAGAAAAAAACTGTTAACAAATACGAAGATAAGAAATAAATATGTATTATGGGCACTCGGTAATTAATACAAGGGAATAATGAAGGAAATTGTAGAAAGGAGGAATATAAAAAGAGAATATACCACAGTCCTAATTTTTGTAACATTAGCCTAACTAACTTATGTCTGTTTATAATGAAAGAAATATAATATAAACATCTTTATTACAACCAAATAATAGTGGTAGTTCTCTATTGCTACAGACCGTCTACGTAGGTACCTCCGCAGCTTCTGTTCTTACTGACAAATAGTAATGACATTATTGTGTTCCAGTTTGAAGAGTGATGCATATGTGAAATTACTGGGGTAACAAAACTTAATACCTTACGTCTTAAGGCAAGCATAATGTGGTGCCATGTATACCATTTTAACCAGCGTATCACTTACCATCATATGAAACTTTTGCTCGTCTGATGGAAAAAATTCCTCTCTAAGCAACTAACAAGGAAAAATCTAGGCAAATCTAGGAAATAGGTACTCATTTAGGTTCTGTTGTAGTTCATGCCTAGATGACTTCGTCAAAGAAAATCTAGCTGATGATATATTTGTTCTAGAAGTACTAAAGAATAATAATGGGGAAGAAAAATCTGTTATTAATGAATATCATTGCGTTTAATTCATCATCGAAAAAATGTTAAGACTTGTAACCTTGACAGAAAAAGAAGAAGTCTAGGCACGAAATAAATATTCATGAAGAAAATTTACGTCATTACACCTCCATTGTTTTCTGTAAATCGTAAAAAAAACCGGATAAGTGTTAATTTATATAAATAAATTGACAATTTAATAATGATAATGAATTTGTGATTATATTTCATAATAACTTCTAACGAAGATACTAAATAATACGATAAAAACGTATGAGTAGGAAACACTTTTTAATACGTCATGTTATTTAATAACATTTTGAGGTGTCGCTTTATAAAAAAAGTACTTTATAAAAAAGAAATTAAACGAAAATGTATAAAAACAATCTTAATTAACAATTAAGTTTATAAGGAAAAAATACCAATGATGTAATTTTATTCTTTATTTGATCAGCCAACGAGACAAGCAAAGCGTTCACCAGATAGTAAGTGATACGCTTGCCCATAATATGGCGCTGGTTATCATGTCACAGTACCACATTCCGCTCGTCGCCTTGAGACGTGTTAAGTCGCGTTACCGCAGTAATTTCATTAGCATACAGCACCCTTCAAACCGGAACATGGTAATGTTTGCACATTACTATTTGGCGGTAGTAACAGGATCTGCAGTAGGCTCTACTACTCTTCCTAGACGGTCTGTAGCAACAGAGACCTACCACCAGTAAATTACTTTCACTGCGGAATTTATGTATATTTTCGATTATTTTGAATTTTAAATCAGCGTTTTGAACAACGCGAGTTTTACCTAAAAACTCAATATTGTAAGAGCAAGAGCTATTTCTACCTTCTCCCTGTCTTTTGATATCCCTTATGCTACAAAAGCTAAATTTTGTTTGACTGCCGAGAAAGATTTTATATTAACAAAACCTAGATATGCATTGAACTAAAAGTTGGTATTTTTAAGTTAAATACATACTTTAATGAATATAAAATTTATTTCCACCTCCCTTTTAACTTAACATTTTCTTCTCGTTACCTGTTTGAGAATATTTCTCCTTCTTCCGTTGCTTCATCTCTATTTAGTCAGTCGATAGTAATGTCATAGTTTATACTAATAAATTATTAATTAATAAGGGAATATTTGCATATTTCATCAAATTATATTATTCATGGTCCATTTTGGTTCGTAAACGCTTGCTGTGTGAACTCCGCTGATTTAAACATATCATTATACCAACGTGATAGCCGATCGGCATAGTTAAAGGTTACCAATACAGGTGTGTCCGTTGTATAACCGTTACAGAAGTAGGCAGTAACAATTCATTTAACCTGTTAAACAAGTCGCGTAACACCGCAGGTCAGATTAATTTTAAACCGACCTACATCACCTGCTGCAGACACAATGCATAAAAGCTGCAATATGCGGTGTTCCTACTTTCCTTATCGAGAATCTCCTCAGTATCGTATTGTCTAACGGTGGTAACTTGTCCTGTGACATGGAGATCTTTGCTTTGATTTTGGACCACAAGATGTGTGTTTGTGAGATGGTTTTTTAACCCTAATTTATTACAAATTTATTGCCATGTGAGTATCGTTGTTTCCTGCTGTCAACATTATAAATTATTTAAGCAGTAGCTTTGTCTTGAGATTTTTTTCATAACACAACCTTTATATAACTTGAAATGCCAAATGAAATATTTTGTATGACTGCAATATAATGTTATTCTCCGTTAAACTCGTTTTCTGATATCTCTGATTCGGAGAATGTAAAAGTATACTTTTATTATATAATATTAAACATAACGCTTGCATTTCAATAACAAATAAAAATAATTAACACTCGCTCATACTGTCGATTCATTATGCTAATTTTTGTGTTGAAGCTATCTTTTAGTCTATTAAACTTTCATTAAAGTCATTTTAGAATATGTACATGTGAAAGTGATCAACGGTTTATCTATAAATTGATCAATTAATTTTACATAAGCCACATTGTTCAATTTTACTTTTAAATATGTATAAATTTGGCTACTTTTTTGTATCCACTGATCACGGTATGCGTGATGATGGAATCCTGAGAGAATCATTCAACGATGTAAAAAATACTAATGCGTATGTGTTTATTTATTGAGAATTAACAGGATAACTTCTAAAACGCAACTTGGGAATAGTAATAGAAAATTGACTAACTTAACAATCAAACTTCATACATGAAAAAGAAGATATGAATATATCGTATACATGTCCGGTCCAAGTGTTGAACACCGAGAGACTTTTATGATTATATCTTTCTATACAACATTACTTAGCCTTTCATTATACGAAAATTTTGAATACAAACAAATTCAGGTTTATTAAGACAATAATAGTAATATTTTAATTAAATTTCCATAAACTCACCAATAAATTCCTTAGAGGAAATGTCCATAACGTTTGCTGAGACCATGAGTCACAGCTTAAATTATTCCTTCTGATTAAAATCGGTGATTCTAATATTGCGATTGTATCCGGTTTCTGTGAGCATCCTACTATTACCGGTTAGTTTTTTACCCATATTCCAGTAACTTCATTGATATTCACGAATAAAATACTAACCTACATAGACCCTGTTATTACGAAAATACTTGCCTTTTGAAGGTAGTTTATTTATTTGTTTTCACATCGTAATAATTTTCATCGCAATATTACTCCAGACTATTTGTTTATTAACAACATCCATTACGTTGTTATTCATTCCGATTATATTTTTACGCAAACAAATACTTTAGCAGTTGGAACGCGACAAACAAATATTGCATTATTTGTCCGGTTCTTATGTCGGGTTCAGCGCAATTGAATGATTTGCAACACCAAAATATAGTTTTTGTATTTTAAAGTACAAGAATTGAATAAATTGTTCCTTGTGTTATTTAATTTTTAGTGATTACTGCGTCAATATTACCATTTATATTTGACATGAGGATCACCATGCGAATATTTAACATGCTTCTTATAGATTAATGAACTTTATTATCAAAGATTACAGACTATTCGAGCATATTCTGATATAATTATGATTTACTGAGTAATTGTTGCTAATAATTGTTAGGAATAAAACCCTTTCTAGGTAAACAAGGAACATTAGAGGAACGAGCCCTTAATTTTTTAAGGCTTCACGTAACTAATTTAATCATTTGACTAGGGAAGGCAACCCTTGCAGTATTTTTCTGGATGGGAAAAAATAACAAAAAACATCATTTATTTCTTACACAGAATCACATTATCAGTATTTATATTTAAAAAAATTGTTTATGCGCTACTTCACCTAAGGGCACGTGGAAAATAACTTTACATTGTTTTCCTTTATTATTTATGATAACTGTTTCTTCATATTGATACAAAGGTTGATGTTTGTATAAAAGCCCTATTTAACAAACATCAATCTTTCTTTGCCTGGAATTATATTCTGCATAATCACGGCAATGTATTAGTAAATACGTTATCATATCATAAACCAATCACCTAAGCACGAACATTATGATTTATTGCTGTTAATACTGATGCGGTCTACATGCGGCGTATTATTATCAAGTAATGACTTTTCCAATTTCTCGTGATGATTCACGGAAATGAGATCATTCGGCTCTGATATCTGAATTTTATGACATTTTAAAAGCTAGAGACGCTAGACCATGTACTTCTGAGATTTCACTTGGCTTCAAGTTTACCTGGTAGTGTTTTTTTATTATTTTGAACGCAATCACACCGACGAACGGAAAGCGAGCGTTACGGCGTGCGATAACGGCTCGTGCGCGATTATATGCGGAGAATCGATTGCACGGACGTAGCTATCCGATCCATCACGGATGGACGGAAAACTGCGTGCCAAGTGAAAATAATAAAATAAATAAATGTCGGAAATTTATCCACGTCCATTACAAGTGTAATAGTAATTGTACATTAGGTTATCTATTGTTGAAACTGAATTAGAGGATGTTTAGGTGATAGGTTTATGTCTATTTGAATGACTCCCCACTCTTAAATTTCAATTCGGTAAATAATATTATGCCTGCAGCCAGCAGTGAACATATATCGGCTGATGATGAAAGAATACTATTACATGTATACCTAAAAGTTCCCCATTGTGATTCTTATTAGTATATTATAATAACTGACTAAAGAAATTTGCAATCCGTTTGTCTAGACAACAATCAACAAAAAAGACTTACCACTAAATATAAACTGACTCTCTAAGTAAATATTCGATAAACAAAATAGTTTTCTTTCTTTAAAGTTCTGATATCATAAAACAATCCAAACGAATAAGGATATTGGATATTTAGATTTCCCGATTCATATCTCTGTTCACATCATCACCTGTACTCTCCTCAGTTATTATAAATACTATATCTTAATATTGTTTTATATAATCATTTGAGAAAATCACCTGTACATAACAATAAGTTGCATAATAGAAAAGATAATTATTAAGTTTTTTTATCACTATCCACCACCACACAGATGTCTCACTGGCACTGACCGATGGGGTCGGCTTTCTCCGCATCTGTTGTACCATGTGTTAATGGCTGTTTGAGTATATAGCTCATAATCATTCTTCGTATTGATAGTTGATAAAGCGATGATTATAAATCACTCAACCTGTAAATCATTACGTCCTTCCAACAAGTTGATTAAAAATCCAGTTTCTCAATGATATATTAGCATGGGTTAATACTGTACGCCCATATGATCACCCTAAAATCTTTAAGTAGAGTTCTGTTTTAGACTGATCTATACTTAAACAGTCTGAGCATTTTGTTTGGAAAAAGGTACACAAATATTAAATTGAATTACCTAATTCTATGAAGAGCTTCAGCACGCAAACAGAGAACCACAGACACGTTGATTCAAAATCAATTGATATTTTACCTGTTTGTTAGTAATGTTTAAATACTAGTTTTTTACTTAACTCAAATGAGTATTTAGATCGTGTAAACATACACCGGTGAAGGAAAACATTGTGAGGAAAAAGATATGTTTAAAAAGCCATAGTTTCCGTGCGGCATTAACCAATACGCCCTTGGCCAGCTTGGTAGATGACTCTCTGTGAGAAATATGACTTTGGCTTCCAGTCGATTGAATATTTCAAAAGCTATTCATTGTAAATTTGTATCTAAAAACAATAAATAATATACATCCGCCGATTAGCACAGAATCATATGAGACATCAACGAGAGAATTTTTTTAGTTTCTCGCTTGCAAAGTTCTGACTATTCGAAATTGTTTACATAGAAATATTTAAGTATACATAATTCAACCGTAGACAAAAATTATCAAGCAAATTGTAGACGTTGTTATAAAAACTATAATCACTTGGATTTAAAGTAAACAACTATTATTTGTAGAAGTCGTCACGTGCCGTCTGCACGGGACCTAGCTCCTCGTATCGTGCGAAGGTCGCGGGGTCGCGGAAGAATCAAAACGGATGACAAGGCATAAGCTAATATACTAAAATGAATATGAATTATAATAGAGTTTACTACTTTTACAATAACTGGCAATTTATCCATTACGCTAGTATAACGCGAGGTGGGGATGTCACATGTTCACCAATGCTGTTGCTCTTGGAACATTTTTGTTTCCGTTCGACTTTTTCCTTCATCGGAAGCTTATTTATAATTTAGGACACTGTATTTTTTGGTTTGTGTAATAAGTTGTTATTGTTTGATTTTCTTGACAACCTGTTACTAAACATATTTAAAACACTTCACCAGTCATAGATAATGGTTAATTAAAGTACTTTATACGTATGTTAATGAAGGAACGTACAATGATATATTAAAATGTATCAACATTCATCACGGACTTGGAAAACGGGTGAAAACGGGGCACGGAGTATACCACATTCGCATCTTGATTTTGTACTGATACCGCGAATGTATAAACGGTATTGCGAAGAGAAATTAAACTTTTTCTAAAAGACAATCGTTGCCCAATTAACAGAAGCATTCTTGATAAATCATAGCGAGTTTGCAACCGCGCGTATCGTGCTCCGGTGGCACCGCTGCAAAAAAATAAACGCGTCGCCTTAATCAGTCGATTAATCTGGGTTTTATTAACGATAAATCCTAGACTAATCTATTCTTATCTTTCTTTCTAAATGTGTTACTAGGTTAATCTAATTAATTATTGTTAGGTTATAGAATTGAGGGACACTAATGGTTTTTATACGCGTTTAAAAAATTATTGGTAAATCAGTAAATGGATAAATTAAAAATTTCCATAAAAACTTTAATAAATCTGTGATAAATTTACTCGATAATTCTAGTATATAAATAACAGGATTATGATAATATTCATCTTAATAAGGTGACAAGCCTCTTCCTAATCTACTTGCCTTCTATAGTTACAGTTAATCAAAAAACTATGATTGTTAATTAACCTTTGATATTATCCTCGATTTCCCATAATACGTAGTATTATGTAAATTAATAAAGGACATGGTCCGTTAAATAAATATTACAGTTTAATGTCTTAACAGGAGGCTTATACAAAATTTTACTTATTAGACGTTCTTCAGGACAGCCCTGGAGACGTGGACTGCCGCGGTTTAATAATGATGAAAAGTTTTATAGAATCAAGAGATATATATAAAGACCGTCCCAGAGTATTTAACACATATATATATTTTTCTGCTGCATTCACACGATGCTAAGTGACATGCTCACAAACACACGGCGGTGTGGTTATGATGGTATGGTTATGATGGTATATGCAGCACGAAATTGCGCTCTTCCTCTGAGATGTAAGGTGGTATGTCTCATTACCTCAGTAATTTCACTAGCTTATAACGACCTTCAAAGTGGAACATAGTAATGATTTCACAATAATATTAGTGGTGTTAGGTCTGCTTTGCCAGAGAGCATCTAGGTAGGTACCACCGCGGCTCCTACTTCTACCATCAAATAGTAATGTGTAAACATTACTGTGTTCTGGTGCTGTATGCTAGTGAAATTACTGGGCAAAAGAGATTTGACATCTAACGTCACACGGCGATGAACGCAATGTGCTGCTGTGTATAACATTTTAACCAGCGTTGTTATGGGTAAGCGAATGAAATACTAAAATCAAAAAAACGGAGATTCGTCATCTCTCTCGTGATAATATTTAATTACTATGTATATTGTTCCTGGAAACTCTCAATCTTTAGTATAATTGTTAGCGCGTTGTAATGTAAGTAGTCGATTGGCGGTTATTAAGTGATCAAGCACGGCAACGTTTGCACGGCGGCGCGCCGTCGGCTTCCACGAGAGTAAACTCATTCACGCATTGAGCTGTGCGGCACTGTACGCGACGCGCGCACCGCCCTCGCTCCCGTACTTTCGCGCCTCTTTACCTCCGAACGCGCCTCAATTCCCATTTCACCTTTGCCCCGCCGTCGCGCGCAAATTTAAAAATAAACACCTGTCAAATTTTCCCGCCGTCAGTGCGTGCCGTGTTATTTCTGCATATGGTGCAAGTGTTACAATCCCGCAGTGCTAGTGGCGAGACAAATGAGTTTACATTATATTTAATCAGGTGAACGATAACAGCGCCCGTATTCAAGGTTGATTTAACTTCATAGTGTTTTTTTTTTTTAATGTAATTTATAATGTTTTATTTATTTGTAATTCGTGACGGTTACGTTTCTTTTCATTATCGTTGTGCAATTAATCGAAAATAAAAAATATATTAATTTTCTGCACGAGCACCATAAATTTTATGACTAAACAACTTTTAATATTATTACGCAACTTTACATGTGCATTATTTAAATTTTAATAGAAATTGATACGTATTCACTTAATTTTAATCAAGCATTTTCAAAGCAAATTTAGAATAGTATAATATCAAAAATAAAAAGGTTGATAGAAATAAAGTACTAAGTGAAAATTACATTGTAAAAGGATGTTTTGAACTCATATTTACTTACATTTTTTTTTAAATATAAATCCAAGAAAAAGGTATTATATGAAAATTAGCATGCTGTCAGTGTGAAGATAAAGTTTTTGCTTTTTTCATGAGAGTCTAAGATAATCGTATGTATTTAATAACTTTTAAACTCTACTCTTTTGCGCGGGTCAAATTGATAGGAGAGTTATAATAAAATACTATGTTATTAGTTACTTTTTTTCTAAAAAAATGGAACTCATTACCCTCATAATAGGCGTTGAGTAATAACATTTACAATGGCATGTGGTTAAGTTAATAAAACTTTATTGTAACCTTTAAAAAAGTATTTTATCTGTGACATAACAATGACATCGCCGCCGCAAACAGCTTTATCATTGACCTGCCTTTGTACTTCGCAGGCATGTGTTTGTGGAAAAAACTTGACTGACGAGACGAGCAAGAGGTTCACTTGATAGTAAGTGATACATTTGCATAAGTCATTGGTTAACATGGTATACACTGCACCACATTACGCTTATCGCCTTGAGACTTAAGATGTTAAGTCTCGTTACCCCAATAATTTCACTAGCATATAGCAACCTTCAAACTGGAACACAGTAAGATTTAGATATTACTTTTTAGATGTAGAAATATGAGCTGCGATGGTACCTACATAAACGGTCTGTAGCAACAGAGACCTACCACCAATAGTAGAGGTACTTCAGTCATATTAGGGTTATAAACCTAGTTCCGGAGTTTATAAATCTTTTGGAGATCTCGAAAATATTCATAATTAAATAAACTCAAATTTCATTTCGCCAATAGACTGTCTTCTGAATTATACTTGGGGTTGAGGCTCTTCCTTACAAAGAAAGTGTCAAAGTAGTTTATAGACAGCATTTGCCAATTGTGAATTGGCAGACGTCACTAGTTTATGGGGTCCCACACAACATGGGACCCAAGCCAATCTCACCAGCTCGTGATGTACCCTGCTAATCAAGAAACGAGGCTCTGGCTCTCCACTATCCCGCATTGGACCAGCGTGATGGAAGATTGCCCAAATCCCCCATTATTCGGAAGGTCTACATCCAGCAGTGGACGTATATCAGCTTGTGATGAACAGTTCAGGAGGAGGTCTATGTCTAGCGAAAGACGTCTCTCGGCTGATGATGAGATATCACGGCTCCACGACTGCTGTTCTTGCAGCTGAATTCCTCACAATGATTCGAACCCGCGACTGTTAATAACTTACTGAGCTGTCACAACTTCAACTGTTATACATAATAAATAATTTCTTACTGCCAATAATTCAAGAATAATGTAGTACGTTGACCTGACCTTGGGAAGGTTCATCATCATTAGCCGATACACATCCACTTTTGGAGATAAGCCTCCCTCAATAATGAAAGAATTTGGCATCGGGACCAGGTGAGGTTGGCTTGGGTTCCGTGAGTTGTTATGTGGGACCTCTTACATCCCCTGAAAATCTTTGGTTAAGTATACATCTATAGCAATAGCAACAAGAATAAGTATGTTAATATTATAATGTAACTTTTGTTTATTAACTTTCGTATCAAATATAATTTAACATAACAGATTAAATCGGCAAGTTAAATTTAACTACAATTGCATTAACTATTTACCAACTGTTAAATAATTAAGCGTAGTGGCAATGTAACTTGAAATACTTAATCGTATTGCTTAAGACAGTATGTAAGTAAAACAATATAAATATATTATACATATATACTAGTAGTTGCCTGTTGCATTCGCAACTAACAAATAATGTAATATTAACATATATATATATTACCATATATATATATAGTATATGTCAGCCATTAAGTTGTCATAATGACATTACATTCCGAACGGACGCACGCCAAGAAAGGGAAGACATTAGTGGGATATAATGTTTAATATGAGAATAATGTCATAAACAGAGGCGTCTGTTAATTGGCATAGTGACATCCTATCCTGCACGGATGCACACCAAGAAACGGAAAATATTAGTAGGTCTAATATTTTAATGTTAACACGTTTTAGTCATACATATATTAAATACAATGAAAAATTAAAGGAAAAAAAAAAACAAGGAATGTGAGATCAATGTTATTATTAATATATCTAAGTTCAAGTTAAAAAAGTTTTAATGTGTATACTATTCATACTTAAAAGAAGTAGTTTATAACATAGTAATAGTATTCACATTTTTTCCTAGGCGAGGTAAACAGTAAGGCGTTCACCTGATAATAAGTGATACGTTTATACATAACATAGCGCTAGTTAAAATAGTATACATATCACTACATTACGCTCGCTTCCAGACTTGAGATTTTGAATCTCGTTACCCCAGTAATTGCACTGACGTACATAACCCTTTTAACTAGAACTCAGTAATGTTCGCATATTACTCGGCGGTAGAAATATGAACTGCGGTGGTATTTACATAGACGGTGAACCTATCATTAATAAACCAATATATACCAATGTTTTCCAAAGCGTGGGCCCATAAGGAGGCAATTCTTCACAAAGGGCAATCTTAAACTTTTTTAATAACAATTACTAGTATAATTCATAGGATTTTTGCTTTTTTTTTGAAGGCATTAGACAAAAATCAAAAGATCTGAGAGGGATCTAAAACCAAGAAGGTTAGGAAACAATGATCTATAATATATGCTTTAAGTTCTTTTTAAAACCTTATTAAATATCTTAGTTAAAAGTTATTAAATTTTAAACATATAAATATTAGCTCCATTCTTACGTATATCATCATCATCATCATTTCAATCTATGAATAATAAGATATTTATCTGTTAATTATATTAAACATCGTCTTCTATACAAACTCTCCGTTAAAGCAATAAGGAAAATTATAAGGTTTTTAACCTTGAATCGTCAGTCGAGGTTTTTTTTTACTTTTAAAAATAACTCGCCTGAAGTCCTCATTGGGTAGTTCCAAGTAATTAAAATATTTTTATGTGGTTTTATATAAGTTATTGGTACATAGTAAGCCGAGGATCTATGTAAAAAGCTGATTAGAGTCACAATAGTCAGAGTAAGACATTCCCTATCTTCTACATTAGTGACGTGATATGAGAGTTAATAAAGACTACCATCATCAACACCAGCCTTTCCTAATCCACTGCTGAATAGGCCGTCCTCAACGTATTTTTCCAAATGTGATCCTCAGCTTTTCGCATCCTCCACATTCCGACCGCGTTTATCATATCGTTGGTCCATCATGAGGGAGGACGTCTAAAGCCCCAAAATCAAGAATTCGTCCTCCACTCAAAACCTCTCCTCTCACAAAATTAGCCATCAGTTAGTTATACATATAAATAAATGACCTTTTTATTTAGATCAACTTATTCTAAAGTTACATTAATATAGGTACTTAAAATTTGTATTTTATTCTTATTTTTTTTACTTGACTTATCCTATTTTGATATCTTATTCTAATATTTGCAATTTGTTTATATTTTGCAAATCTGTATGCCATTCGGCAAAGTCCTCCTCCTACCTCTTCCACTTTTCTCTATCTTGAGCCACTCTGTTCCATGACACACCTGCCACCTTTCTGATATCATCGTCCCATTTCTTCTGTTGACCACCTCTTTTTCTCTTTCCTTCTCTATGATACCATTGTGTTACAAGTTTGCTCCATTAGTTATACATATATAAATATTTAAATTTATGTCAATGATAGAATTTAATGTTGCAAACTGGTACTTATTACGGCGCTATGTAAACATCCTAACTGGTGATTTTATTAACTCTCCTATGACGTCATTAAGATAAAAGATAAGAAATGTGTTACTCGACCCTGAATTCTCTTATCGATAGCTTTTATCAAAATTTTGCACGTTAATGCTTAGTTGAGAAGACCATTTGTAGTGTCATAGATCCTATACTAGTAAAACAAATACTAGATATAGAAGCATCTAGTGGTACGTTAGGTAGGTACCACCGCAGCTCCTATTCCTACCACACAAATAGTAATGAACAAACTTTAGTGTGTTTATTGAAGGGTTGCTGTATGCCAGTGAAATTACTAAGGTAACGAGACTTAGAACCTTACGTCTCAAAGCGTCGAGCGCATGGTGCTGTTTATACTATCTTAACAAGCGTCATGTTATTGGCAGGCGTATCAATTACCATCAGATGAATTCCTTGTCCGTCTCGTCAAATAAAAAACAATGTTAAGGATAGATAATATAATAAACGTTTACCTCGTAAACAATAATTGTATATCAGATTTCACTTACAACAGGAAACGAGGGTCGTTCGTATTAGCAGCGGGACCGGAAGGTTCTTCCCGGACACGCATGATAGATTTACAGCTATTTCCTCACCCACTTGGATACCGTTACTGTGCCCTGGAATAATATAGATTATCGCTTCCCGAAAAATTATCTTCTGTTTAGGTACTTTCAGGATATCTTCATCTGGTGAAAATAATCATAGAATGTACAATAAGTCAAAGTTTACATTACCAATTGGTGTTTTACTAGCAATTTAGGAAAATGATTATTGTGGGTCACAGGTTGAGGTCTGGTCACTATCCAAGTCTCCATATCCAAGCAAGTTACATCACCGAATTGTATGGATTGTGCTATCCTGGAAGATACCCATGATCTGGTTACGGTAAGCCAGAACTGAGCATGTTAGAAATTTGGTCTTTCTGTCCTTAAATCTGAATGAATGTTTGTCTATATAATGGAATAACTCCACATCCATGGAGTGATCTCCGAATTTATTCAGCTTTATGGTGAATCTAGTTCAAATTTGTAGTAACTAAAGCGTATTAGATTTTTTTAACAAAATTATAAGGGGGAAAAGAAAGCCCAACAAACAATGATGAAGGGAGGATCAAAGAGATAGACAGACGTTGTACGTATATCTCGACTGATAATATATAACAAGGTTATATAGGATTGAAATTCGTTAAATTCCTAGTAAAAGGAAAAAAGTTGGCGTTGACCTCATGGTGTATGGGGCCTTATTTTCACGTGAGCTGCCTAACGCCCTTATCTTCTAATATTTACTTATGCGCAAAGAACGTGTAGACTATGAGCACTTATTAACCAGCCTTGGTTATATTTGGTTAGGCTAGATAACGATAATGAAAATGAAAATGCTGAAACATCTCCAAATATATAAAACTAATTTCATTACTGCGTACCTAATACTGGTGGTAGCTCTCTATTGTTACTGACCATCTAGGTACCACTGCAGCTCCTATTTCTACCGCCAAATAGTAATCTGCAAACATAATAGCAGCGTGGTGAGTGAAGGCTCAAATATCCCAATTATTTAAAGAGGCTAATGACCAGCAGTGGACATCTATCAGCTGATGATGAAACATTACTGTGTTCCGATTTGAAGGGTGCTGTATGCTAATGATATTACAGCGGTAACGAGTCGAAACCTCACATCTCAAAGCGAGCGAAATGTGGTGTTGTGTATACCATTTTAACCAACGCCGTGGGAAGTC
Organism: Pachliopta kotzebuea; assembly: GCA_018246255.1. NCBI lineage: Eukaryota > Metazoa > Arthropoda > Insecta > Lepidoptera > Papilionidae > Pachliopta > Pachliopta kotzebuea. The sequence goes on along the minus strand of DWLS01000383.1, from coordinate 9,596 downwards.
GTGAAAGCTTAGTAGTTTGAATGCTGACCTCTGTCTCCGTAGGTGCCGGGTTTGAATCCGGCATTTACTAATGAATTTCCCAATTTACGTGCAGTTAGAATAACACTAACTAATACCACGAGCTCTGACGGTGAAGGAGAACGTGAAGAAACCTACATATCTATGTGATGGCCATCCTCGATCGTACTGCTATGTGGTACTGACAAGGAAGTCAAAAATAATATTAATTCTATTGTTTATAAATAAAACTTGTGTACTGACTGAAAAATTAAGATACAGAGAAGCAATCCAGAGTTACCGGGTTCGAACCGACCTGCACCAATGAATTTTTCGATTTATGTGCAGCTAGTATAACACCAACTAATATCAGATGCTTTACATCAAATCGCGGAGCAATGAACATTAAAAAAAAACCAGCGCCGTGTTACGGGCGAGTATCACTCAACATCAAGTGAATGTCTTGCTCGTCTCGTATAAACTTAATGTATACGAAAATTAAAACAAAACGACGCCGTCAAATGATGCAAGTTCAACGACCACACAGCCTCTTTTTTTGGTGGGACCGAGCTCCGAAATCTGGTTAGGTCGCAACTTAAGTTACTTCGAGATAATTCGACATACTCAACTTAAATATTAATTATGTGATGCAAATAAAAAAAAATTATTATATATCGGATCTCCTTGGACTTTGTCCGCAGTCGGCGGCTGCCCGCTACAACTACCTACAATAACAATTTAATTGGCCAAAGGAGACGCGTTCTCGTTCGCGGATTGTTTTTACTTGTTTAAATAAGTTTTTTTTGTTCCTGTTTCTCTGAACTCTTGGATTTAAATCTTCAAATTATCGACTAACTTTTTGCGTCTGATACTTATCAAAGATGTAATTAATTTTTTTTTATTTCTTCAACTTCATGCCAAGTCTAAGTGATGGGTGTGGGAAACCAGCACATTCAGTATTTATAATTTGTTGTGTTGTGAATTCAAAGTTTAGGTTAGTGAAGATTTTTTCTAGATGGTATACACAGCACCACATTGCGCTCATTGCCTTGATACGTAAGGTGTTGTCTCGTTACCCCAGTAATTTGACTAGCGTGAAGCACCCTTGAAACCGGAACACAGTAATATTTGGACATTACTATTTGACGGTAGAAATAGGAGCCGCGGTGGTGCTTACCTATACGGTCTCCGGTAACAAAAACCTACCACCAATAACTTTTTTTTAATGGTATATAAAAAAACTGGCTTCATATTATTCATTTATATAAAATCTCGGCAAATTTCCAAAAAAGTAATTCATATATGAAAAAAAAGTTTAAAGTAATTAGTGGCTTATTTGAAAAATTCATAATATTTGTTCATTAACGACATAATAATAACTAATAATAAAGAGATTCAACAAGATTCCAAAAATTTTAGATTTTAAATACTAGATTTTGCCTCGCGGTACAAACATATTTTTTTAATTCTAGATATTTATATCCAAAATCATATTTTGCGGAAGTTTTTCTGTATTAAAACTTTAAGAGAGACTTTTCTAGACTTTAGTCGAACCAGTTGCCAACGAATGCGCAAAAGTATTCTATGATGTTTTCGAACCCCCTTACTATGGTTTCGGTGATATGATTCGTTGTCAATAATTCCTAATACCATACAAAAGTTCTAGCAAATAAAGTCGGTAAATACAACATTTGTATAGAATTTAGCGAGTGCGATTGGCGAGCCTTTTATAGATATAAATACGTTAATAAAACTAAAAACAGTCAGCCGATAATTAAACTGTTTCTAACCTGGCAATCCTCCCACCAATTACAAAGTAATAATCACAAAGGCAGTAATTAACTTATTACTTGAAATATTATTTCAATAACAAGAACAACTATTTATTAAACACTAGATTACATGTATCACACAATACAAACAGAAACGTACAATGTAAATTCTTATTGGTCAGGAAGCAATCATCCAATCTCTTCCAGACATCTCATAGGGAAAAGACAAAGAAAAACTGTGATTGAAACCATAAATAATCTTGGCAATTGGTATTGATGGTAATAATTAGGAATCTGAAGCGTTTGACAAAAGTAGCCAGCAAATAGCACAGATAGAAAGGAAGGAAGAATTTAAATTATATGATTATATGATAATAATTATAAAGATATTATTCGAGTGCAAATTTCATGCAGATTTTGTAAATCATAAGTGTTGGTAAAGAGTTCCATAAGCCGGGAGAGGAAAAGAGTTTCGGTTAAAGAAATGCAATTTATTGAGGAGCAAAGGAAATATGGGAAACTGAAATAAATTAAAATTGTTTTTAGAGTAAAGAGGAGTAAGAAACTTATTTTGCTTGGCAACCAAACTAAAGATTCCGTTAATGTAAAAACCATTTCTAAAATTATTCGATAATGGGATTTATATTGTGATGATGATCATTACACGTGCACGAACATTCGTCGCCTTATAAATATTCGTGATGGAAAGAACACCCAAAACTCTAGGCCAATCGATATTTCCGCATGCGGTCATTGAAACTTACGTAATGAACATTTCAATTTAACTCTCGTACACGTTAACTCGACCGGGATCCGCTCGCAGAATCCGTCAGATACGCGGAATAAATACGCAATAACAATAAACAATTCGGCGAATCACGCATAATATCACTATATTCGTAAAAGTTAACTGTTCGAACCATTAAAAACGGCGAGTAAACTTAAAGCGAGTGCAGTACTTTTAAAATTCAACGGGTAACTAGACGAAGAATCCAAAATTTTAATCAAAAATGTTGATGTCACTACTTTCGCCAATTCTACATTAGGAAATACAACATTTATATGAAAACTTCATGAACATGATTTACATAAAAAAAAATCATCTGTTTTAAATGTTAACATACAAGGAAGCAGAGCGTTTCGAATTTTTAAATAAAAATAAAATAGTCAAGGTTAGTGGAAAATATATTAATGAGAATAAATAAGCATTCGGAAAAAAAATTCAATGTATCGTTCAAGGTTAAAATGCAACACAGGTGTCATTTTTTCTTCTTTTTTAATATCTTTTACTATTCCCCCGACACAGTATATTAGGGTCCGTATTTGCTTTAATTTCTATCTACATATTATTGTTAAATTATATTCTGTTTTTATATCTTTTACTATATCTATTTACATTTTACTTTTTTGCTGTGTCTAGGCTGAGCTTGTATATTCAATAACAAGTAGTTGCCCGTTGCTTACGCAGCTAAAAATTAAAAAATAATATAACCTTAATAAATTCGAAACGTTATTAGCATATATATAGCATATGTCAGCCATTAACTTGGGATAACGATATCACATTCTGCACGGACGTACGCTAAGAAAGAAGATATTAGTAGAAAGAATATAATTATCATATCTATTTGCTATTTAATTTTACCACAAAACAACGGTGATATTTATAGTCTACATATTTTGCATAAATTTATTTTTACCTTTTCTTCTGTGGTAGATAAAGATCGCCTTGGGTTGCAATGTATTGACCAGAATACTAAAAACTTGTGGTTTGAAATATAAAAGAAAGATCAAGATACGAAAGGAAAATGGTATGGAAGTATACAAGAAAAGTCACCTGTAAGACCTTAGTATCATCGTATGCAAGATGCTACTCGAGACTTTATTACTATCATAAATAGACTGCGTTTTGGTAATAATACTGCACCGTCACACCTTGCCCGATTCGGAATTATTGCAAATAAAACCTGTTCACATTGTAATTCAAGTGATGAAACTGTGGCGCACATCATTTTCAATTGCTAAAAATTTTTGATCGACAGACTAATGTTGGCCAGTGAACTTAGTGATGTTGCAAAATAAGTTTTGGTTATTGTCCACCCGCCGTAATCAAAGCAATTGTTACAAGACGAACTTACAAGCACATAGAGAATACAATTAAAACAATTCAATGGAATGTGCTATGAAAAATTAGGGTCCTAACTATTGTAAATACCTGGTTGTAGAATCCCAAAAGTAGTTTTTAAGTAGTACTAGGAACTTTGTCATATGGACGCGATATTGAATTGGTCGCAGTTGTGTACAACATCGCAATAAGTTACGTCTATTCGCTGTTTTATTGCGTCTACTTAAATCGCTTTATAAATAAGCGTAATCAAATAAATTACTTCAGCTGTACTCTTGTTGCATATGCTTAAAGCAAAAAACAATACTTACATTGTTTTTTGAATAAAAGATTATCAACATATCAATACCGTGTCGGTAGTAATAGCAATAAATAGGAGATTCTATTATTCAAGGTATTAAAAAAAACCTACTCTGATGAGTTACTGTACTACATGCTATATGTTTGTCTTGTTTTTAGTTTTAAATTTGGATAATCGTCGCCAAAGTTCTAGATTCTCTTTCATATTGGTAGAATTTCCCTTTTGTACTTATTAATTTTCCAACCCTTTGTGTATTCTCATCATCACAAGTCAATGGCGAAATTATTGCACAGAGCAATAGAAGCCATAAACCCATGAATTGAAATTGAATTCACATTCAAATACTAAAAAGAAAAATTAAAATTTAGATTTGTATTAATAATATAAGCAATCATTAATAACATTCACTTAAATTATTATTGGCTCATTTATATTAAACAACCAATCAAATTATTGTACAACTGTACAAATAGTTTGGGGATTGAATGAAATATATATTGAAGTCTCTTCTTTTCTTATACAGTAGGTACTAAAGCGTTCCTTTAAATAATATGTAGGTATTAATATACCTAATGTTAATACCTAACTTGGAAGATATTCAAACATTTTGGTAACAAATAAAGTAATCAAAATTTGCTTATAAAGAAAATGCGTCTTAAATATTTAATATCTACAGGTATGTCTCCACTACCGGAGACCATCTAGGTAGGTACCACAAAAGCTTCTATTGCAGCCGACAAATAGAACTATGCAAACATTACCGTAGTCCGGTTTGGAAGGTGCTGTGTGCTAGAGAAATTATTAAGGTAACGAGACTTAAACCTTAAGTCTCAAAGCGATGAGTGCATGGTGCTGCGTATACTATTTTAACCAGCGGTAGGTTATCGGCAAGCGTATCACATATAATCAAGTGAACGCCTTGCTCGACTATTAAAACTAATAGATCTAAAATATCTACATATCTCAAACCAGCTGAAACTACTCTAAACTAAAACACTACTGTTGTTCACTATACCGTCAAGAGGAAGCTGAGTCGTGTTCTGCCAATGATGCTAATGTCCAACAGAAATGCTTGGAGCTGATGATGATGATAGTTTGAATACTGTTCTTTATTTCAAGGTCAAACAGTTATAGAATGTTAGAGGAATAATCCGTTAGGTTTCTCTTACGTAATGTATCTATATGTATACTGTGATATGAAACGGTGTTTGTACGTATGTTTGTACTTCTTTTCCTGTAGCTGATACATGTCCATTGCTAGACATAGGCCTCCCTCAATAGTGGGGCGGATTTGAGCTGTCTCCCATCATGCTGGTCCAATACATGTGGGAGTTAGACCCTCGTTTGTTGATCAGCAGGTGGAGTTGGCTTGAGTCCCGTGAGTTGTTGTATGGAACCCCTTACTTCTTTTAACCAACGTCTGTTCTCACACGCTTAAATTAAATCCAATTTCATTACCATTTACTGAGTGTGACAGTGTACAGTGATTACATTTTAATGAGTTTACGCATATATATTATGAGTGTTGGAAACCAGCATCACCTGCATGCGGTAGTCTACTGCTGGATATTGGTTCATCATCTAGAGCTTTATTATATATGTCAATCAAAATACTAACGACGGTATTTCCAGTTTATTATGAAATCTTTGTTCGTATTATTTTAAGAATTAATCACTTTACTTATTATTACTCAAAGATCTTTTCTTATTACTTACATCACATTAATATTAAATTGCTGTGAATATAAAATAACATTATTTATAACTTGCATTTAATAAAATGTTTATCGTAAAAGTCTAAAGGTCAAGATCACACTTTGAGGTTAGATCCGGTACAAAAAAAACGTTTATTTGATACGCAGCTATATTTTTCATTAATAACATATCTTAATATATCAATACCAGTAATAAAGCTAAGTTTATTTATCGTTTGTTTACTAACAAATCGATATAACAAAACCGGTTGTCACCCTACTGCATATTGATGCCGCGCCGGTATCCTAACCGGAAATCCGATATAAACGGACGCCTTCTAATCGATGTTACAATAATAAATTATTCCATAGATAATAAATAGTTTTTTTAAATGACATTTCATTAAAACGTAATTAAGTTTTAAATTTAACTATAGATAATATTCCATTAGTCATTAAAAAAATTCCCGTTTTAATTGAGTTGTTTGTCAAATTTGATTGTTGTTAAATTTTAGAATCAATTTTTTTGTTACAGTTTTATTTAGGTATATATTTATTCTTGTCTATGAATACAACATGAATAAAAAAAGTGTATTACCATTCCTATGTAATGATCTGCGGAGCTTTCTAGTGTTCACTCTCGCCTCAAAGGAGAGTGGTGCAGTGCACTTGCCTTATCCAGTGCACCGGTACCCGCACTTTCGTTCCTAGCTCGTACTTTAAATGTTCTAGGTTATTTAACAACTTTGTCATAGCTACTTTTGTTTAAAAAATGTGAAAATAGTACTATTCATTCCATCGCAACTTTGTATTAAAGTAATTGGAAATAATAGCCACCAATTTGTTTGACATATTTTAATCAGTCTGTCTCATTCAGTAACATTTAGAACAGGAATAAATTAAATATACTATGGGTGTAGTCTTTATCACAATTTATAAATTATGTATTGATTTTTGTGATAATTAGCTATATAATCTAAACCTTGTTAATTTTGATTTCGAGGAAATCTCCAAGAACTGCGGAAAATTTTTACCTCATTAAAACTCGCTCAGTGTTCGTCTTTAGTATTTAGGTCGGAGTTCTCGTTTAGGACACAACCTTGTTTTCTGATAAACTATGTCTAGGCAATGGGTAGACTATAGTCAATACCATAGTCATAACAAAGCCTGAGAAGGCAGGGTCTACTTCATTCAATCCCCAGAACGCTGAGAAATACTATTAAAATAGCCTATGAATACATCAACTATCGTTCATCTAACCTAAATTTCTCAGAAGTAAATTTAGGTTATATTTTTAGATAAAAAAGAAAATTTAAAATAGTAAGAGTTAAAATGTATACTATAAAGAGATATTTAAACAAAAATTGTAAATAATATAAAATGCGGGGACGAAAGTCTGAGAAGTCTGATGCATGGAGGAAGAAAAATAGTGAAATAAAAAATTATAAAAGGTATGATAGAAAGGCCTACGTTCAGCAGTGGACTGCAATAGGCTGAGATGATGATGATGATGATGATAGAAAGGATGAATAAATAAAAAAAGATAAAATGTAGTGTTGGAGAAACAGAGGAATTAAAAAAAAAACGAAAAGCAAAGAAAGGAGACCTTAAATCCCAGTCCCACTAAAGGTATAAAGGGAATGATTAATAATAAAAAATTAGTAATGGTCAAATAGCCAAGCGAGTCATGTTAAGCAATATAAATTCTTTCGATTCTCGTGCCCACTATGGGTCAGTCGGAACATGAATGCAAATTCCGAAATAAGCATTCAAGGCCCATATGGTGTACACTAGATACGAACTCATATGTAGTATGTTTGGCAAATATATCGACGAGTTTAACCTACTTCACTGTGAAAGGAGCAAATTAAGTTGAAAACCTTACGTAATGATATACAAGCAGCTCTTCTTCATCCCTCTGCTGGGGTTAGATCTTCTAATAGTAAAGGGTTTATGGCCCTCTTCCACAACGTTCCAAATGCAGGTTGGTGAGGAGCTAGGGCCTTCTTTGTTGATTAGCAGGGTGAATTACGAGCATTTCAGGTTGGATTGAGTCCCATGTCTTGTTGAGTGGTACCCTTTGAACCTCTTACAATAAAGAGCTAATTTCCGAAATGTAGTTAGCAAAATTGACAAGCTTTCAAATCGTAACCTAACCTATATCGTACTTTTAATGATCCTCGCTCTATTGTTTATAAAATTGGTTTAGTTTTTGTTTTACCTCAAAACTGTTTTTTTTTTATTATGAAATTGTTCCTCTTCGTGTTGGGTGTAAAGGTCTTTCTAATACGTTTTGTTATATTTTTCACTTATTCTTTTCTTCATTTCTTCTCTTAATTTATTTTGTCTTTTATTCAACAAGTTTTCTATCTCTCATTCATTAACTCCGACTCTTTTTCTTCTCTACTAGACATCGCCTCGCAGGCATTTTCAATTTTCACTATCCTTATTTAAACGAATTATTAAAATATGTCCGTCCGTCCGTCAACAATTTTCTATCCCGAGAACTACAAGGAATAGGAAGCTGAATTTCTCATACAGACAGATCTCGCTTAGATAAGATCAGAGCTGTTGAAATTTTGTTGGTATGTTGGTCGGGTTCCGGAGTTGTGGGTGACCAAAGTTTCAGAATTTTGTATGGGCCCCTTGTTTATATTTATTTACATTTGATGTCTCTTTTGTCTACGTTTCCAAAACTGTGTTACCTATTCTACCGGAGCTAAGTAGTCCAGAGCTGAGCCATGTTTTAGCCTGCATTATTTATGATGATTTAATATCGGCAACACGTCTCAAGGTCGTCCCAGATCTGCCGAGTGTTAAACGGTGAACACGGTGTCAGCTGGTAACAATTTGCAACAGGACACCGTTAGTGCGGTGGATTTTCACGTCACATAGACGTCCTGCATACCTGGGACCGATTACAGGTTAAAGTACAGTAACAGCATTTATTTTGCAAATCAACTGTCGAATTGTGTGAATGTGTATACCATTAACTATTAGTAGTAGGTCTCCTCTACTGGAAACCTTCTAGATTGGTAAGTCTCTGATACTGGAGACCATCTAGGCCGGTACTACCAGCTCTTATTTCACCAACCTTCAGCAACCTGCAAATAGTAATGTGCAAATGTTACTGTATTCCGGTTTAAAGGATGCTGTATGCTAGTGAAATTACTATAGTAAAGAGACAACACCTTACATCTCAAGGCGACGTGCGCGATGTGAAGCTATGTATACCATCTTAACCAGAGCCACGTTTGTATGGGTTGGCTCATCACTTAATATCAAGTGAACGCATAGTTTATTCCGACGTTAAAAAAATTATATCCAAGAAGACTAATTATCGCTTCCCAGTTCCAACCTCTAATCAAGTTTTATCTTAAAGAATTATGCTGTAATATATATAATATATATATATATTACAGCAATTTAAGTACTAGACTTTATTAAGTGAATCCTACTAATATCTTACCTTTCTTGGTGTGCGTCCGTGCAGAATGGGATGTCGCTATGCCAATTTAATTAACAGACGCCTCATGTTCATTTCGTGTTATTTCTCTAATTTCATACAGCTATGACATGATTATTCTCATATTAAACATTTTATCATACTAGTATCTTACCTTTTTTGGCGTGCGTCCGTGCAGAATGGGATGTCGCTATGCCAATTTAATTAACAGACGCCTCATGTTCATTTCGTGTTATTTCTC
>DWLS01000382.1:0-31703 GCA_018246255.1 Pachliopta kotzebuea | reverse complement strand
CACCAATAAACTAAATTATACTTAAATAAATAATAAAATCAGAGAGCGCCGTCCATGAACGGTATTAACTTATTCGCACACACCCGACGAATCATCAATTATCTTTCGCTTTTGATTAAAGTGGCCTTGTTACTTGCGTGGACTTATTAAACTCGTAACTTCTTTAATAGTATATTAATAACGGTAAGTACTTAAATACGTTTTTTATACAGGTGCAAGTAGCTTAAGGAACAGCACAAATCATTTAAGCGCAACAAATGGCAAGAAGCGTCCCATTTCGCCGGAACAAGTGCTTCGTCTTTTTGGGCAAGGCGGGGCCGCGGCGCTAGGCAAGGCGCTGCCACCCTCGCATCCTCCTGCCCCACTGCCTGCACCACTCCCGACCAGGCGACATTCTCCTGCCAGTAGCCCCAGCAGCACAACACACCATGTAAGTTAATTAAAAATCCTTTTACGTTTAAGGAGTTAACGTATCGTATGATGGTCCTCCTGGTAACAGTATAGATAAACTGCCACATCAATACATTAAATATTCCTTTAACTAAAGTAAAAAGACTTATGTAACTCATATTATTTACATGATTGTTAACTTGAGTTTATACCCAACTTCTGTATTACTTTTAGGAACTAGAAACTTTGATAAACACAATTGAACATTGTGATACCGAAATATTTATAATTTTAATTCACTGGTGTTTAAACTGGCTTTGTTGTTCCGTATTCGATTTGTTTTTTGTATGCATAATTACGTAATGATCAACTAACTTTGGTTATTTGTCTAAGGAACATCTAAAATTTGTATAATATTTTGGAATGATGCACACGAAATTGAATCGTGCCTAATTTTTTAAAATTTTATATTCACATCAGTTTTTGGTATCAGGTTTTTTCACGATAATATGTGAAATGTGTACGTCCGGTATATAATGTACATTTCGCCTTCAAACTTCTACAAAAGGATTACATATTATCCTTTTCATATTGAAAAATACATATTTATTATATTTTGAATATTAAATTAAGAAATTGTATTATTTCGGATCGAATAATATTGAATACCTGGTGTCAGACCGCGCGGAGCGCGAGGATAGATTTTCGTTGACAATCGCGATTTCAATTAATTTCTAATTGACATTTCTATGATTGTTATCATTGATTCAATTATAGAGTATATATGAATTTGCTATATGGTCGTTTTTTTTCGGTCATCGTATAGATAGGCTCAGCGTCTATTGGACAGGCCAAAAAACATAGAACACTCTACAGGAGTGTGCAAACATTACTGTGTTTCAATTTGTAGGATTTATTACTAGTAAAATTAAAGGGGGTAAATGTATTTATTGTCTTGAGTGATGAGCACAAATTGGTGCTGTGTCCTACTTATCATCAGTTAAACGTCTTGCTCGTCTCCTCACTTGTCGAATAAAAAGAATACTAAAGGGCTGTGGATTGTGTTCAAATTGTGGACTGTGGATAAATAAACATCGCTGTATCACAAAACCTTTTATAATATAACGTTATATTTTTAGATAAAGAAATTGTCTAATTCATGAGAAAATTTTGGAAAATAAACGTTCCCGTAAGATTTACATAAAATCCAATCAAAAATATTTTGTTCCAAACATAGCACGTGAGTATGTCAATATAATAATGCAGCTCCGGTGTGTGGGCTGTCATTGGAGTAAATTATTCTAGGGCGAGGCGACGTCAGTCGATATCACTACGTTATTCATGACCATTGCGGTAACCGTTTACGAAGGGAGGGAATGGACATGGCCGCGATTATTTAATAAACTTTGTTGCCTTAGATCAAGAAGTGGGTTAACGAGCATACCGTTCTATTTATCCAATAACAAAAAATGCTTTGAGAGCTGCAAATTTTTAAAGCCATAAAAATATTTTTTGTACCGATGAGCAAGTTGAGTTTAACTTGCTTGTTGATTCACGAATGTATGACATATTTCAATCAGTCGCTGTCTGATTACGCTATTGGAAACCGCGTCTATTCGGGCATAAATTTCTTCTTTTTATTTGTATACACTCTTATCAGAGCTGTAGTGGTTATTACATTAGTACTAGCGGCAAGATTCACAATCCGCCAACTTCGCCTTAATAAAATAAAATTGTATTATGAATTAACGAATTTAGAGGGATTTTTTTTATTACAACGACTGTACATGGATACACAATGGATTTCGAAGCGTAATTTTTGTGAAAGTGAAACAGTATAAAAGCATCAAGTGCGTGTATTCCCAGAGTGTCTTTGTTGAGAGAAAATTTTACGATCTCTAGTTTTTCTCATTTCGGCACATATCTGTCCTGCTTCGGAAATAAATAATGTTTTACGTTGCTTGGTAGAGCAAAAGCAGTACAGGAGTGTCGTTTCTAAAATAAAATTTAATATTTAAATCTTACTTCTTTGTGTAGTTCACTGTAACCATTGAATTTTTTTATGTATCACATTAATAGGCAAATTGGATTTAGAGGAAAACTATGAGGTAATATTTAATATATTAACACAGTCACTAATGTATTAAAATTTTGAATACACTTACAGATTTACAATATTACAATTCTATAAATAGAATTGAGTGACCAAAATTAATTATATCTTCCTTACTTCATTAGTCAAGTACCTTTAGGCAACTTGTATGAAATTTTTTCCGAGACAAATTCGCACTTATTTAATTTTTTCAATGATCCGTTTAAAAAAACTGTTAGGAAATGTGATATAAACAGCAAATTAAACAGGTTCGATGACAAACTTATTTATTTATTAGTGTTGCATCAACAAAATAGACCGATTAGATATTGCTGTAAATGGTCTGGGTTTGAAGGGGCGGAAACAAAAACTAGTGCAAAGGGACACTGCAGCCGATTAGTGAAATGACGGTAGTACAATAACGTAATATCTCATAGTAATGGAGACTAAAGTGATTTTTTTATTCGACGAAGCAACGAGACCGGCAAGGTGTTCATCTGATGATAAATGATACGTAGTCATAACAACGTGACACAGTACCATATTATGTTCGTTGCTTTGGGACATAAGGTGTTAAATCAGAGACAGGAGGTGCGGTGGTATTTACCATACCATATACTTACCCCGACGGTCTCCGGCAACGGTGAACAGTGACCTGCCGCAATTAGTAAGTTTGTTGGTTGTAGGCGATATATCGCGGCGGGGAGCGGGAGAGGCCGTACTCCTCGGGAGGCGCGCCACCGCCGCCCGCGGAGCCGGCCACGCGCACCGTCACCATGAGCCGTGACCCCGCGGACTCGCACGGCTTCGGAATTTGCGTCAAGGGCGGTAAGGAAGCAGGTTAGTTAATTAGCCTTTTTGTTGCAATTTTATGCCTGTTAAAGATTTTTTGCCTTCCTTTTATGATAATAAATATATGCTTTTTCTGTCTTAAGATCAATGGATTTGTAACCAGTTGTTTTTAATAATTTACAGTTAGCACCTCAATTTTAAAATGCGCTTATTATAATTAATTCAATTATGTTTTTGTTGTAGCTCTAATGGCTGGACAACAATAATCATTACTTTGGGTTTGTGATTATCGATGTCCGTCAGTATTATGTTTCTCCGTTTCGTGACAACGGAAAGTTATTTGATGATTCTACCTTAATAATTAAAAATAACAATAGACAGAGGTATATTGATTTTCTGTCCAAATGGAATTTTTATAAATAGGTTGCGAAGTAATCAAACAAAGCCATCTAATCAATGTATTCTACTCTTCAGTGAACTCGTATAATTAATTTTGTTTAGGCGTTGGGTTTATAATAAATTTTAATTACTTCTGTATATATATTCTTATTCCATTTATACATCTATTCGTACACTCTGAAAGAATAGAACGTATTTAAGAATAAGTACGCTAAACAGTGCTAGATTTAATATACAAAAACTACGAAATAATAACGTCCTATAAAATGTTTGAACTTTCTGTGACCGCAAACTGTTTTTCCTATTTTAATGCAATTTTTATTTTATCACTCAATGTAACATTTTTATCATTGAATAATACTGACATTGGTATAATAATGACTATATGTGGAAAACTTCCGCGCTGTATGTTTTATATCGTTTTTAATACACAATATACAAGGATTGTTTAACTTATAAATTAAACAAATACATTAAAAACGTTAAAATAGTGTTTCAAAACATGAATTCTCTTTAATTTTTTATGGATTGGTGCAGGTGTTGGAGTATACATATCGCGTGTGGAGGAAGGATCTGTTGCGGAACGGGCAGGCCTACGGCCAGGGGATTCGATTCTGCAGGTTAATGGGACACCTTTCTCCGGGATATCTCACGAAGACGCGTTGAAGGTAAACATTCTTTAAATGTATAATACTTAATAACTACTCTTTCCTTTTTTCTCTCTTTAATAAAAGACCGTAGAAACCGTACGAGAATCTTCCTCGAATACCAGGAGGTAACGACTTGTACTTTGACGAGTCTTTTTACATTTACAGGAATAAGTCTTGATTAAATTGACGCATACGTAACTATAATTGACAACATAGCCTTTTTTAAGACATTGATAAATATTTTTCATTACATTGTCCTGTGGTTTTAAGATTATATCAAAGTATTTTAAACAATTTGTTTCAAACATTGCTTCTTCGTGTGTTGAAAAAAACTTCCAATACATTTTACGTTTATAACATTAAAATATTGTAAAAATTTAGATCTTTTTAAGATAAAATTTGTTAAAAGTGGAAGTTTCTAGTAGTGTTTCCTCGTATAACTGTGCGTTTACAATTAGTATAAAGTTTCGTGCAACTATTCTCTACTCTTCTTTACCATATCCATACCATAACTTGAAACCGTACTAATTGCTCAAAATTAACATTTTACTTTGGTTTAGATTAAGGAAATTTTTACGAGCGCTCTGTTGCCTCATCCCCTTACATTACTATAAAACTTATCCCACAACATTGGGTATCTGAAAAGATAGTCCAAGAAACTAGTGGATTTAGTTATGTTAGTAGAGTTGTAAAATTTTTTAGTAATTATTTATGATATAGTATATATAATATACATATACGTAACAGTAATTATTCAACCACGAATTTAAATTTTCTTGAAAGAAGACAAAGCAGAGAAATTTATTCTTTTTAGTTTCTATTGTTGTGCCTTCATTGCGTTTTTCGTTGCATGAATAAGATGAGCGAGATATTTCTTTATTAAAAGGTTTATTAGTTCAGTCTTATTGTAAACGTGTAAACGTTTACAATAAGACTGAACGTGGTACTGGTACAATACGTATTATTATGTCAATTTTTATGTTACGATAATAATATTTAACATGATAGGCATCATTGTATACTTTTGAAGTCTTTGGATAGAAGTAAAGATGTCATTAATTTTGAATTGGGTGATGAGTCAAAAATGTTGACAAAGATCACAAGAAAAGCTTGTGCTCTTTTCCAGGACTTCTCCCTTTCTCAAGAGTGGTGATGGGAATATTCTAATCCTTCAAACAGCAAAAGTTTTCAAAAGAATATAATTTATATTTTCTGTTCATACATACTTTTATGGTATAGATTCCATTTGATGGCATTTCAGAATGATTGGTAAAAAAATTATGAGTTTAGACATTGGATATTTGTTGGTCTTCTCATTCTCTTGGATACTAATCTAAAAGTGTCAAGGCGTTTTAATCACATACTAGGTCCTTGATAGTACTTAACACACAGACATTAAGGTCAGGTCAAAATCAACATGATTGTACACCGTTTTGACTTCGTGTTGGAGTGCGATTTCTTTATATCACTACATTCACATCTGCCTAACTTTATAGTAGCTTTTTAACTTTATTGCATTTAAATTAATTGGCTTTTCAAATTCAGTTGCAGTGTTGGGTAGGAATATTTGAATTTATATAATTTTTCTTAGTGAATAGTCTTTCTTCTATTGATGAAAAATATATTATTACTTGACAAAAATGTCTTTAAAAGAATTCGCTAGACGCAAGTGAAATAGGACCGATGGTTTTGGAAAACTTTCAGTCAGCTTTATGTCTAACAGTGGACGTTACCGACAGTGCTTAAGGATAGATTTAAAATGTTAAGTTGTTCTAAAATAACTGTGTATATCTATTGTTATGTAAGAATTACCGAATATAATAAAAGTATGTAGACAATACATATGTTTAAAAAAAACTAGCGTTGAGAACTCAATACGCAGTGCGGTTATGTTCGTCCAGTTGATAGCTCTTTGATCATTATAACGTATTGTAGACAATGAGCACGATGGTTGCAATTGTGACGACGGAAGTTGGACATACATGCAGCGTTAGGTACAGACAGAGCGAATAGACACCATTGGCTGACACGTGAGCGGCATTCCATTACCGCGATGGAGCATGCCATAATCAGGAAATATTCTATATGTTGATATAACACATGTTACTATTCTGTACAATTTTTAAGTTGTGATACCTTTTTATGTATTTGAGAATATTAACAGAATAGTTTTAACGAACCTTATCAATATAATTACCAAAAAATTATTACCCTGTTGTAAGTAACGTATTGGGTGCCATAAATATTAAAAGTATTGATGAAAAGACCCGAATTAAAGATGTACTGAAACAATAATCATAAACATTAACTGTGCTGGGTGTCATTATTTGATTAGGCCGTGGGCAACAAAATACGGAGTGTTTATTGCGGCAAAAACCCAGATACCAATAAATACCGTATGGTTGTTATTGTCGGACGGACCACATGCGCGGGTGACAGCAAGAGAAAGTTCCGTACCAGCAATTAACTTGCGATATATAGGCCACCATTAACCAGTAAAATACTTTTTGTAAAAGAGCTCCGTAAGTGTATTTTACAATTCGATGTAAAACGTAACATAATTTTTATAGGCGATTTAAACACAGATTTAAAATTTTTCTCATCATATAGGGACTCGTATCTAAAAACACTATCCGAGCTCGCCCGAATCATGGATTACACTAGAATAGAAAAAAAAATTATGACAAAATCATGTATCGATGATATATTCGCTGGCGTTCCCACAACCAATCTATGCTCGGCTGCGCTTGATGTTGTCTTGGCCGATCGCCGTGTAATTATTTTTGCTTGTGTGAGCGTCATCTCGTTCCACTGTTCGCAGGTAATGTCAAGAAATAAAATGTACTAAACACTTTCACAAGGAACTCCGTAAAATATAAATATAATGGAATCAAATAAATGAAATGAATAATCCCAATCAGATTTATGATTTTATTAGTACCTCTTTCAAACATGCACAAGCAATATCGTGCTCGAATAGCACAGCACGTCTACTGTCCGACTAAAACGATTTCAGGTACCTGGGATGGACAATAACATTGTTCGGTCATGTCATGAACGTGATAAATTATTTGCTTTATGGAAAAAGACTCCCAACGAACCCCGGTTAAGATTAGATTATGACAAAACGCGTAACAATGTAAATAAAATTTTAGAAAACCGTAGAAATTCTTATTACATAAATTAAATTAATAATAATTTTAACAGCCCAAAAAAATAATTACTAGATTGTTAATAAAATGATTAGTCAAACCACACTATCTATCGATCAAGCAATACTGAAGGCTTTCGATGCGTAAGAACTGACACAAAAAGCTGTCGCGGATAATTTTGCTAATACTTTCCAAGAGGCAATTAAATACTTAGTTCCAAAATATACTTTAATTTTCCTGGACGAACATTCCAAGCCGTTAAATTCTAATATACGCTTTCAAAGAGCTACTAGAAATAAAATTATTAAAAATCTTAAATCTAACAAAGCTCCTGGTTTTGATAAAACTAAGATGTCTGATTTAAAAACTTTAGGGGAGGATTTATATACTCCTTTTACAATTGTCTGTACAAAGGCAATTTGAAGAAAAGTTCTTATCGACCCATATTTAAAAAATGAAGGTGACATGATTGCCCAAATTACCATCCAATGACATTGCCCTCATCTTTAAACAAAATTGTTGAGAAATACATCTGTGAACAAATACATACCTTCTATAGAAAGAGTGAAGTAATGTACTGTAACCAGTTCGGTTTTCAGCGGGGAAAAGAGACTTCTTCCGAACTTTGCTAATGAAGTTAACAAATCTACATAAAAACAATACTGTGTGGCACTCTTCGTTGATTTCTCTTGAGAATTTAACACACTTGACTATTCTGAATTAATAATAAAGCTTGAAAACTGCGGTATACGTGGTCCCCTGCTAAAGTAGTGTCGAATCATCTCTTAAACCGAAAGTCATATATTAAGATAGATAATACTTATAGTCACACTGTGACTCATTTTCAAGGCATAGCGCAGGGATCAGTCTTGGGTCCGCTACACTTTCTATCGTTCGTAAATGATATGAGCAACTATTGCCCGTGTTATCAGTTTGCCGACGATACATGCCTAATTATTGGTAATTGAGATTCCGTGTTGGCTTACGCGCTCTTACAAAAAGATTTTGATAATATAACTAGATGGTGTCATTACGTTAAACTTGTTCTAAATGCAAATAAAACTAAACTCCTGTAAATAAAATCACCTTACTTAAAAAAGGGCCCAATTCGAAATATTATAGGACATGATCATAAATGCATGCATTCTTACTATAATGCGTGTGACTGTTCTATTATTGAACCTGTCAAATTTCACACCTATCTCAGGCTTATAACAGACAGCAAATTCTAATTGAGTTATCATATCGACCATGTTTGTTTCAAATTAAGACAATTTCTCGCGCAGATTAACATAATAGACAGTATCTCATCATGCATTCGCATGGGAGCCGCCTTGACAGAAATGCAGTTCGAAGGAACTGCCGAGGACATTACCAAAGCAATTTTATCGGAAAGAAGTGCATAGTAGTTCCAAGGCAGCCGCCTCATAAGAAGGAAATGCAGTTGTACCTGCCAACGACATCCAATAAGAAACCGTCGTACGGAAGCAACATCGTCGACTCCAGCCTCCCGAACGTCGTCAGCGTAGACGAAACCTTTAAAAATATATCGCTACAGCCCAGCGAGCATGCTACAGCCTTGGTTGGCGAAAGGCTCGTAGCTTAATTTCGCCCAGCCCTCCAATCTACTGTACAAACGAAACCGGCTGGAAGAAAGCGAATTTACGACTCGCTACCGCTTCCATTCGTCCGCTCCGTTTTATCTATAATACTTAAACTCAGGTAATTATTTTATATACATTAATTCTAATTTCGATTATCTACAGCTCCTTAAAACTTCAAGTAAACTAATAAATTGCACTTCACATTTTTTTCAACATATAAATACGTACATATAAATACGTATAAATAATATATTATAATGTTATAGTAGTATTGTATCCGGCTATATTCAGATCGATCTTGCGTTTATAAAATGCATTTTGTATCACCATTGTCTGAGTTAGATATAAGCGTTTGTTGAATTTAGCCACTCGCTCATTGTTTATTAGCTTTATTGCAACTGCAAACGTAATGTCTTGTTAAAAATAGAACACCAGCAAAAATTTTTATGTTTAAAAAGTCTGCCCAAGATATTTCATTCCAGGATGTTGCTGCTTATCGCTAATAGTAAACCGAAATTAAATAATTTTTTAAATGAAATATAAGCGCTTTGGTTAGTTTTTATCGAAACATAATTTTCCATTAGAAAAAACGGAAACATCGCTATAATTTATATGATTTGTAGAATGAGTATTATTTCAAATATTTTGTTAATAAAAAAGTTGGAGTGTCTAGAAGTTATAAAAGTAAAATATTACGAGAATCAAGAAAAAATTACTGTCTGGCATGCTACCCTGTCAACGCTACCCTCATTTTCGATTTCTACGTTATTTTAAGCTCCACTCACATTCTCTGAAATTATAATTTAAATCAGTTAACCTGATTCTCGGTTTTTAGTACAAGAAAATTTATTGACCACCTGATCCTTTTTCTTTACAAAAATTTATTTTCTATTATAAATATCGCAAGTTCAGTTAATACGCAGACAGTCGTTTACTCTTGTACATAAAAGAAGAAAATTAAATCTGTATTTGAAATATGTATAATATAGGAATATATAGTTTATTTAAATTTGGTATACAGGTATTTTACTCTTACTAAACATCAAACTTGATTAATTCATATTGATTTTCATTTCCGTAACATAGAATTCAACAGCGTAAAACTATTGTAAAGTCTACTACACCTGTATTTCTATTCTGAAGTAGAGTGAAGTAGAAGATATTATTCTATAAAATTTTGTATTTAGTGCGGTTTCTGTGGTAATAATTGGTAATTGTGTTATAGATTTGTACAAGAAACGCATCGTGAATATTTATAACCCGAGAGATTTTATCATGCAACATTTTCCAACATAGAGTAAACAACAATGACATACAGTCACGAGAACATCGTACTGTATTCTCTGACATGCAATAAACCTTACCTCTATGTTATAATAACCTGTAAGTAACGAGCATGTCATCTCTATTTAAGAGAAAATTGCTACAAATTTTAGGCTGAAATTGCAGTGACACATGATTGGTAATCATGTTTAGATCGTATTTAGTGGCAATAATTTCTTCAATTCATTATTAAAGTATTTTGTTAGAGTATCTTATGTCATTTCTAATTACTGATCTTTTCTACTAGTCGTCGACGGCCATGCCCAGGAAATAGGTACGGCGTAGCGGCCATGACTACGAAATCGGTTCTTGAATTAGAAATAGTTCTTCGCCAATATTTTCTTTTTTGGTACTAATCTTTTTTACGCTTTTATAATAAATGGTTGTAATTAATTTGTAGTAAAATTTATTATATGAAAGATTATGTCCATAATACAAATTTAAATGAAGTTTGAATGAATTATTATTTAATTAGAAAAACCTTTCAGTTTTTTATTTTTGTATACACATCAATTGCGTTAAAATGTACCTACTTCAATATAGCTGTTTTGAATTTGTCTGGCTGGGTTTATTACACCATTTAAGTTAAACTGGAGAGCCTACCTATATATATAATATGCATATAAGTATTATGGAGTGGGCTGGTTTTAACACTATAGAGAAACTGTTCTGTATGGCTCAAGATCAAAATAAACCAACCTCCCGTAATGAAGAGGCACTTTAAGAAAGAAGAAAAGCTAGCGAATTGTAGGATATTATCAAACATGATATGTGATAAAGGGTTAAGTACCAATTTACATCAAAAATTTAGTTTAAATTGCTGTGTTAAAAATAAATGAAATCCACCAGTGAATTAATAAATGAGCTCCATGAAAAAAGTTTTAATTTTGCACTGTTTTAATCTTAGCTACTCTTTGATAATACCGTCGCAATATTTGTTCTAATTTATTTTTTACTACAATATATATAGTAATCATTTGTGCACATTGACAGCGAGTAAAATTTTCAATTTAAAATTAAATGTGAACTTCATTATCATAACTTCGAGAGCTGTTAATTAGTATCATAATGGGAAAATGTGTATTAAAAGTTAGGTGTTAATGTATAAAACTTATTTGGAGGGTCGTAAGTTATTGCAGGTACTATGTATGATAAATTAGCGTTCTCTATATATTTTTTTTTTACATTGCTTTATATAAAAATTATTATACTAGATTATGTATTGCAACGAAACGTATGAAAAAAGGTATGCCTAAATCAAATTGTATAAATTAAAATAACGTGGTGTTGTAATACTTATCACTCAATACAACATACGGTAAACGGTAAAACTAGTATTAATACTATAAGGTATTTTCTTTCTCGGAATATAAATATTTTTAATAGAAATATTTTTAATACCATTTGAGAGAATTTGTTTTTAGTAGCTTCAAACTTTATATGATACGTGAAATTTAGTTTATTCATGTGTGTTTGTTAATTAAAATTGTTTATTATTAAATGAATATCTAACAGACAACAAATAAATAACTAGAAGTTTCAAGATATTCTGGTTTGTAGTAACTTAATGTAAGTTTTTTAATGGGTATTAAAATATACAATTACAATTGTCTTGATATTTGTGTTTAATTTAGAATGTTATTAGCTATCTTTCACAAATCCTGAGAATAAAATCAAATTTAAACATTTCCATTACAGTGAACGTCGTTTTACCTTTGTTGTGCTTCCTAATGTTTTATTATTTCAGGTTAAGTATTATTACTGTTATTTATCAATTACCATAAATAATTTTCGTAGAACATGTACGAAGACACAAACAGAAAAAAATTGTGTAATACGAATAAAACTCAACAGTGTGCTGAAATGTAAATAAGTATACTAAGAAAACTAAGCACACACGAAGCCATAGTAGAAGTTCAAATTGTTGAGAACGTTTAAATACGAATACAACTTACATAACGTTAGAGTTCTATAAAGAAATAAGTCTGGAAAGTATATCTAAATTGCGTTTGCTTCGAACAAGAAGGAGATTTACTGTTACACGTATTTGGTAGGAAATCTAAGAAAAGTGAGAAACCTGTATACCATATTTTAGTCTAACTTAAGTATCGTTTCCGTAGTTATGTTAGTGTAAAAAATAAAAATAACTCAGAATATGAACGGTATATGTACATATATCTGTTAATAAAATCCATACAAACTGACAGGAAACTGTAAAATGATTGGGGTAAAAAAAACATAAATTTTTGTTTAAGGCGACAAGCATCATATCGATCACTACCCTAATCACTTACTATCAAGTAAATGTCACGCTCATTTCATCGCCTGCGCGACTAGTCAGATGCCACCTGCAACCAACGATTTTCTGAGGACTTCCTTAGGAGGTCGGATCCATGTCGCTGACTTTCTTCTCTCGCTGTTAATTGTGAATAATAGTTTTTTTGATGATCAGTAAAGCAGTGACAATTGTCATACGAAATATTAAATAACTTTAAATGTTAAGAGAGATACATTGTCTCAATATTTAAAATTTGTATAAAATCTTTCTCGAAATGTTGAAATAAATCTTACTATATTTTCAGATATAAAGTTGCTTTCTGATATAGTACATTATAATTTTTTATTAATCGCAGATGCTGAAGTCGTGTCGACAGCTGACGATGACGGTGCGCACGGCGGGCGCATTAGTTGGGCGCGCATCCTGTTCCTGGATGGACAGATACGGTCGGCCTGCTTCGCCTCCGCCGCAGCGCCCTCTGCGATCTGCTAGCAAAGACCGTTCTATACGCAGGGTATACTTTTATTACATTCATTATGATTTTTTTAATGTAATGGATCAACTTAAGATTTTTAATACGTAGAAATTTCAACCATTGGTTTTGTCTACGAAATTCTTTTCACTACTTATATGTATTTGTTGACGTAGTTTGAATAGTCCAAATAGGTTATCATTCTAAAACCTGTAAGTTATAAGATAAAATAAAGGTTTTTTTACCATTGCTTTAATTATTTTCTTCGATAACTCGATAATTCTTTTCTTAAAAACATGCAAAACTTAATTTTCTAAAACAAATCTCACAAGGATACCAGTTGTGAATAGGATTATTCAATTCATGCGACCTGTATCTTTGTAAGCTTGTGTTGGTATTTGTACATTTTTATACAGAGAGGTCGAGATAGGATATTTTATATTTATTGGAAGAAAATTTCCGTTGTTATACCTTAATAATTTAAAAATTGTGCGATATTTTATCGAAAAATTAATTCACTCGAATCTCGAGATTGCAGTAACGCAAAAAGTAGCTTCTTGTGGTTCATAAAGCTACTACCATATAAATAGTCATTAGTAATTATGTTTTCACGCTCCATAAAATATTAAATGCATCATTTGACGGCCCCAAAATGACGAAAAGTAATGTGGCGGAACGCAATGGCATGCAAATTGTTGTCTATTAGCTATTAAATGATAATGTTAGTGGTTGTGTCTGAGCCTTAGCCTGGCCCATCGATTGCTGTGACGTCATTTGTGCGTTCTGTTGAACATAATTTGATTAATCAAGCGTTCAGCTTTCAATTTTTGAAATTAAAAAGAATAAGAACCTAAATTCTCTTTATGGTTTTCTCTTACAATATTATAAATTATATGACACTTTATTTTTTTGTATGTAATAGTAAATTTATGTTTCTAATGTGGAAGACTAAATTGTCTAACTACAATGCCCAGTGCTATTGGTTCTTGGCTCCCTCTTTTGAGTAGAATAATTATTGTAGCAAAGCGTGTATTTCCTTGCGTATATTTTTTTTACTTTTTAGTTTTTATGTCTTTTCCTTATTTTTAATAAATATTCTTGTCGTATATCTACAAAAGTTTTTCGTTATTGTCTGATCTACTTTTTAAAGCCATTTAGGTGCTTTATTTTCGAATTTTATCTTTTAAAGCTTTAAAATTATGTCTTTATTGTTCACTTAATTAAAAACGTAATAAAGTAATTGAGACATTTTATATATATATTATATAATAGAAATGCAATAATCCTATTAGGTAGGTATAATGGTATAAATATTTATTTTATGTAGGTGTATCTATTTTTGGAACAAATAACTTGTTAGTTGTTATAGACAGGTATATCACCATCATATCGACGCTTCGTTAAGTAAAAAAAAGTTAATTTTGTACAGGTGGACTTGTGTATCGAGCCTGGTCAGTCACTGGGGCTGATGATAAGGGGTGGTCTGGAGTATAACCTAGGCATTTACATCACGGGCGTGGATAAGGACTCTGTGGCAGACAGAGCAGGACTTATGGTAAAACCATTTACTGTATAATAGTATAGGTAATTCTTCAGATATAGATAGTTCACAAAATATTTTTAGTTTTCTAATATTCAAAAAAAAGGCTATTCTCTAGATTTAAAGAAGCTGTTTGTCGTTTTTGGCATGTGCAACTTATTTACTTTTTTTATTTTCCTATTATAAATCGCTGGAGAAGAAAACAACAAATTGTGTTATACCTATTACCTAATGCCCCACCCACCTTTTATAGCTGCTGTCTATATAAATTTCCAGATCGGTAGTCGCGGCGGTAAGTTGGTTCTCTCCTTCTCCATTGCCCAGACAGGAGAATTCTACACCAATCTGACCAGATGATTGTAGCACTTTCTTCAAGCTCACTGGTGCCTCCGGGTCTCGCTCTTCCAGCACTTGCCATGCTTAATTAATGATATGCTAACGTTCAATACGCATGTGAGGAATGTGAGCAAAAAGGCTGAAATTTCTATAGTCGACTGTGCCGGGCCGCGAAGGTATCGAGGGGGCTGAACTCAGAGATGTTCAGGACGATGTATCTGACGGTGTTTGGGTCCATCATTTTGTATGCGGCGAGTGCATATGCGCAGGCGGCTAAGAAGCTGCTGGTCTAGAGAGGTTCTGCGTAGAAGATCGCGAGAACCCACAGGACCGCGTCGCTGAACTCGGCCCTATTATTTTCCGGGGTGCTTCCTTTCGACCTTCGGGTCCAGGATGTAGCTATTTTATATTGCAGCTGTTGGCATTAAGGGAAGCGATTGGGTGTGCAGCTGGCGCGTCGGCGCAGAGTTGCTCAATTATGAGCGACTCTAGATCCGCCCTCGAAACTATGCACCTACAAAAATGTCAAGATGGCGTCGTATTAATAGGACATATTTTATTAGTTGTTTTTCAAAAAATACTATGAATTCGGATTTACTTACCCGTGGCAGGTTACTTTGCTGGTTGTTTTTATACGTCTTTTGGAATTTCAGCAAACTTTTATGACGCAGTTCGTCATTTTAGGCACATTTGAATCACAAATTTTAGATGATTCACGCAACCGTATGACTTGACATCACAATACGAACTAAGTAGCGCGAATCTATAAGCTAACAAATTTTTCGATGATGCTCTATTTAGAGTTAATATAATCAAATTTTTTATTAACATTTCAAATATCTATGTTTAACGATTCTGTGAATTGAAATTATATTATTTCGCATGGAATGTTATTATTAATCAAAAATAACGGTTAGTAGTTAGCAACGTTCTCAAGAAAAGATGTATTATATAACTGTGGAAAAAAGAGATATAATTTTGTTTTTTTTTTGTTTTAATATTGTTACAGTTTTCTAGACGTTTTTTTTTTCATAGTATATCCATTGCTGCGCAGGTTGGAGATCAGATCTTGGAGGTAAATGGACAGTCTTTCATAGACGTAACGCACGATGAGGCAGTCGCACAACTAAAGTACCATAAACGTATGTCACTATTGGTGCGTGACGTTGGCAAGGTGCCTCACGCATGTACAGCCTACGGTGAACGAGATGCTGCGCCGAGGTGAATAATTTGTCTATAATTTAGTCTTATTTGGATCTGTATGAAATAAAAGTTATGTAGTAAAGATTCTAATATTCTTAAAGATAATACTCACATGTTATTAAGTACTATATTCCTTAACAATTTATCTTTAATCATAACTTGCTGTTGTTGGTTAGTCATTGTTAATTTCGTCCACTTTCATAAACAGCTTTTTGTATTTGTTTTCTGGTCTTAATGACTAGATAATCCATTGTAAATATTTGTTAAGTTTAGTTAACATTTAATTTAATTTTAATTGTTAATTACAGGATAAGCGGATGGGGTAAAAGAAGAGGGGCAGCAGCGGTGGCGGTGGAACAGAAGGCCAAATCACTTATACCACCTAGTGATCTCCCAGCACTTGCATACTATATGGAAGAATATGCAGCGAGACGTTTGACGCCTGATGCCTTTTTAACAGTACTAAGAGACCTGCTCGACACGCCTCAAAAAGTGAGAATTAATTTTTTTTACATAAAAGTACAGAAAAGTAGAATATAACTTGATATTTGACTAATGGTTGGTTGACCGTCGAGAAAAGACGATGAGGAAGTGTTTAAGACATTAAGAAATGCATAAAAAAATTATAATTATTTTAGTACATTCCTTAAGATCTATACATTTATAAGTAAGTTTCACCATTACTACTTTTTTACGTCTATTGAAGAATTTATCCATTAGAGATATATCACATAACCCGAGTCTTTAATGGCATTCACAATATATTGCTATTATAATTGTAATACACAAATAATGTTATTGATATACAACGTTTAAAATAAAAATACGGAAAACATTGTAATGAATCCAGTATACAGATTAAGAACAAATTAGGAAGTTGTAAAATATATTATAAAACACAGAAGTTCGTAATATAATTCATTATCAGGAGAGATACTAACAATCGCCATTTAAATAAAAAGCTTCGTTTATAGCTCACACAAACCATTCGGCTTTACTTACGAAGTAATAAATCTCTTTAACATTTAAATATGCATACCTAATTTATTTACTTCAATTATTGACTTATTGAAACAAAACAACTTATTTAAATATCTCTATATGTATTCTATTGCCTATCTAACAAAATTTATCAACAGAGAATATTATTCATTGTATAAATTCTTTAAGTGAGTCAATAAACTATTGATCACTTCATCATCAGAGTTCTTTGATGGATGTACTCATGTTCCAATGACTGACTTTAAATCTGATTAAAGGTCTCTACATATGTTTGCTGCCAGATGCTTTGTGCAGATTTTTGCTGTGTCCATTAAATGTTTGTTTTCTATAAAATTAACAAAAAACTTAAACCTGGATTTATTGCAAAAAAAACTTTGTCATAAAGCTTTTAAAGATTAAGGTACAATTTGTTGAGAAACTTTTTTATTAACTTTTAAATTGACTAGAAAATATCTAAACTAGATTCAATATCATAATTCATCGTCTGACAGACGATGAATTGAACGATTGAGGGAATAACCAATATTCGGTGCATCTCATTATTATGTCAGCCGATGGACGTCCACTGCTGGACAAACATACGTCTCTTGTAAAGTATTCCACAATAAACGCAGCAAACTCGCAGCGGTTCTTTTTATTTCGGCGCATATTTTTTGTACAAAGATTTGATATGCGACTATATTCAAGTTTTTACTTGGTAATAACATGATAATAGCATTTTTTTATAACTAACATTATTTTTACTCTATCAGTACACACTTCTAACTGAACTTCGAGAATTCATGCTCCCAGAAGACCGACCGAGATTCGACGAACTTGTTTACAGGCGGGGCGAGGAAGCTGCCGAACCTCACATTAAGGTATAATTATCATTAAACATACCTTTGTGAAATTAAATTTTTTAATAGTAGTTTAACATTTCATGTACATAATGTAATTGTTAACTGTATGGTAGACAAAGTACACAAACGAGAGTTCAAAAATAAACCACAAAAACGCGTAGAAACAGATTATTAAAGAGATGTAATCTGTGTAGTGAGAGAAACTCGCACATTCCATTAGGTCGAAATCTCGTTTCTATCTTGTAATCCGCTCCGCTTTTGAAAGCACTAATTAGAAATTTTCACTCCGTTAGATATGTTACTGTTCAACACAGCTGGATAATATTTTTTTCAACATATCTGTTTACCTTATTGAAGCGCTTTCTCTACGAGATTCATAAAAACTTAACAAGTTTCTTATTGATTGCGTTGATATTATCTTTTAATTCATGTTTATAAACAGTGGTTATAACAATAGTGTGAATGATAACAACAAATGTTATAAAAAATTATATTCTTTAAAATAATCTGTATAACCAGCAAATATAGAACATTATCATAGGAAGTAAAGAAACAATAGTGTAGAAGTTATGCGAAGTTCCACTTTGTCCCGTAGCGCGGAGGCGATCGGCACATGCTGCCTTCCTCTACCATGCACGAACTGCACGATCCGGTGAGTTATATGCATGTCAGGTATAGTCGCATGCTCCATGTTACCGAGTTGGCAATGTGCTTTCAACGTCTACAGTGTCGATGAAGCTTCTCGTAGTAAGTGTACTTTTTTGTTATATAAATTGAAAGAGAGAACCACGCATAAAAATTTAGTATACAATGCTAATATTGCGACACGTATATTATTTTCATTTTGTTTTCATAATCATCTTAACATTAATGGGCTAGGGACATAAACCGATATATTCCATGATTTTTGTAACATTAATACTAAGCATTTCTTTTCGTTGATAACCAATTTTCGCTTTTCGGAAACAAGTAACATTATTTAACAGTATGAAAGGGTACGTAAAAACTTCAAAAATAAATTAAATTGGTTACTTGAAAATTGGAAGAAACATATTTTCTCAGTATACAAAAAACAATAGAGCAACTTTAAACTCGGGTGAGTAGAGAGGTCTTGTTGTAGGAGGGGCCGCCGGAGGCACCGCTAGTGGTGGAACACCGCTCTCCCTCCGAGGACTCCGGTCTGGGTCTACCACCACACGACCACACATACAGGTGACACTCGATTTATACAAATTATTCATACATAAGGATTAGCAGAACAAAAATATTTTGTATGCAAGAAATTAAAAAGTGTTTCAATGCCAGAAAACATTTTTCATGAGCCACTCTGATGAGCATAGCGTAAATACTTCGTTGGACGACACTTACAAAGCGCATAGTTTGAAAGTACCCTGGAAGTCAGAAAGCAAAGGGTGAGTCCTTATCAAGCTTTCGCCTTCATGCCCTCTTTTGCGTTTCATGTTGGAAATAACCTGCTATTTTTTTGCGAGTCCTATCGTCTACCGTCCCCCGCGAACATTTTATTGGCTTATTGCCAACACTCTCACTTTTATTTTAGCATTGGGGTCGATTGTTTTATTACAACGTAAAAGTTGAATGTGGATGGTAGCATCATCGGTAGTTTTACGACACGATCCCGCATCCGTTAAGGTTGTTTTAAATTAACTGCCAGTTAAATTTGCTCTCGAGATACTATTACAGAAACAATTTTGTCATCAATCCGCACTAAAACTTATTTTACTGTTAAGTCAATATTATTTATTAATTTTTGTTTTAAATAGCTTTAGACGTGCGTATTAAAATAATTATAACGTTAACTGCAAATACACTGAAATTAATTCACATAATGATACATATATAGACGTCATGAAAAGATAAACATTCATTACAATGAGCAATTGATTACTCTGAATATATATGAAGCAAGGGTCAGTTGGTGAGATGACAGTGACCTAGTGTTGTGTGGGACAGGAGCGGCAGGACGTGGAGGGCGGCCGACGCGCCACCGCCTGAAGATGATCTGGACCCACCGCACGAGGTGATTTTGCCAGAGTTACCTACTTACACTTAATAATCTATCTGTCGACTACCTTCACATATTATATGCCTCTTTTCTAACTGTGCTCTAGGTATCACTTGATCAAATCGCATTACGAAGAAAATAAACTCGCACCTTTATTTTAGGTTCTTCTGTTACTTTATAGATCGTAGTACGTTATTAGTATATGGTAGTTCGTAAAGAATGATTGCATATTTTTTTTAAGACTTGAACTTCTTTTATGTTCAAACAATATTATAATTAGTTGTAGATTATAATCACTTCTTTCTTTTCTTGATTACAAATAAACATGAGTTGTCAGACAGAGTGGCTCCTCGACATGTCCACTTATTTTATGTAATTCACCTTTAATGCATGTTTGATAAACGGCTAGTGAGAAGCATAAATTACATGAATATGGCCGTTATTTCCTTTAAGACAAATCCGAGGGGTAAAACTGGCAAAATTAGATCGATTTACATTTGGCAATAATAGTTTCATTGAATAATAGGCATAATTTTGACATCGGTAATAGCGGCCAATTAAACATTTTCTTCTTGATTTTAAAGCAAATAAATGTCTCGCTTAAGAAAGGTATTTTTATTTTTAATAATAATACTACAACTATATATTTATTTATAATACATTTGACAACTTAATTACATTTGTTTATAAAGCTCTGCTACGAAATTCATATCTGATTTATACTTTAGGTTTGACTGGAGCACCTATTTTTACTTTCAAGCAGTAGTGTGCAAATATTACTGCCTCTGTTTTGTCTGGTTTAAAGGATACTGTAGCTAGTTAAATTGTGAGGATAATAACATGTCTTATATCTTAAAGTGAGGTGCTCGATAATGTCGAAATTACAAGTTTTGTTTAAATTTGACGACACGAAAGGACGTGTCCACTTAGATGGTGAGTGGTACTCTTACTTATTGCAACGTGGCGCTGATTAAGGTGATATCACGGCATAACACTGTGGTCGTCGCAATAAGACATAAACTGTTGTCTTGTTATCACAGTAATTTTACTAGTTTACGTCTTTCAAACCGGAACATAGTAAATATTTGCGCACTACTATTTGGCGGTAGAAATAGGAGCTGCAGTGATACCTACCTAGACGGCTTCCGATGACAGAGACCTACTACCAATAACGAACATGCACTTATTTCACATAGATACGAAATGCATAAAAAAGTTTAAAACGTTATATATAATTTTTACCGCAAGTATATATGTTGTTGGAATTCAATTTGAGTGGGTTTAACAATTTTGCTGGGAATTGTATTTATAAAACATCTTATGTTTACTATTCGTTGATAAAATCCGTAACAATTGAATAATAACATTATACTTATAAAAAAACGTCTCTTTTCCTGTCAAGTTCAATAATTTTATTTCATATAGTATCGGCTCGTTGGTCTAGGGGTATGATTCTCGCTTCGGGTGCGAGAGGTCCCGGGTTCAAATCCCGGACGAGCCCAAACTATGGTTTTTGTTAGTTTACGATTTTTTCCTTGCTCCTAAAGCGCAAAAATCTTAAAACAAATTCAATACATTTATGTCATAGATCTAATAATTTTTAAATTATCAGCGAGCTCTTTAACTATTTAATTTCTAAATAGTTTTTTAACGTCTTTAAGCAGAACATTAAGTTAACACCTTATTTCTTACCAATTTTTTAGTATACGTCGAATATAAAAGACTTTCTAATATCAATAGTTTAAAATTAATTATTTTAAAAATATAATTACACCGGCACTTCAATTAAAAACTAAAATTACTAATTTGATTTAACGATATTGTTGTATAATTCACAAAAAATAGATTTTATTAAACTTGCATATGTTTTATTATTAAATAGCAAACAACAATTTGTAATTAAAACTTTACGTATAGATCTAGGCTCCAGGCTTTTATTTTAAACTACTTGTTTAGTATCGATAAACAATAGATTTTCCTCAGAAAAAAAATCTCATTTTACACTTTCTTTAATTTGCTTGTAGTATTTTTGATTTTTTTATGAACGGATAATACACACAATATTAAAACAGTTGCACAAGTATTTATTATTTTGATAAACTATATATGGACATATGTTAAGATAATATTGTTAAAGGAATAAAAGAAGTGTTATAAAAATACTGAGTTACAGTTATTTTTTTTTAATTGTTTTATAAATTTTTTTGAAACATTGCATATTTATTTTGAGCACATAGCCTTCTTGATAATGTAAATTTAAAAAAAAGTACCATCTGGGGTTTTAAAAATACTCGTGTATCGCCTTTTTATTAAGAATGAATTTTAGAATCTCTAGTAACAAAGAGATAATTTTCAGAAAATTTAACTCCGTAAAATCTAAAGTAGAGAGGAACTGGAGTCAATAAGCCGATACGTATAAGTACGTAAGCTAATGGAAATAAAGTTTATGGATATAAGTTAATAATAAAGTTCTCTCAGATCGAGATGAGATGAGTTTGTTGCCATATTTTCAGCTGAATTTTACATGCAAGAGCGCTATATAGTGCCTCTGCGTTATACACCCTTTGCACTGTTAATTACTTTGATAAACAGAAATATGACAGAAAAAATTTGACATATTATTTTTAACAAAATGCCTATGTAAAGGCTTTATATGTTTATGTTATTTATTAATGGCTCTAAACATTACACTTTAAATTAAATATCTACGGAACGTAAGTTAAATAGGAGGCAAATTTTTCATATTTGCAATAATTTTTTACAAATTATGTTTACTTATCTTGTTCATATTACATTATTCCAAATAACTGTACATATATATGTCACGTTATCCATTTTTTATGCACATTAATTGAAATTTTCATCAATTACGATGTTTAGTCATGCTGATTACAGGAACACTATATGGCAGTAATACAACATATAAAAAATACTCGTGAATTTTTTTCAATATGTATTATTATTATGCATAAATATGAAAATTAGCCTATTGCTTTACCTTTTGCCATCTCTATGTATCTGCTATTATTTTTTTACGTGTTTTCATTATTACAGTACAAGTTAGTTGTACTTCACCGCAGAGAGTAGAAAGAAGCCTCTTTTAGTCTTAAGAGTACTCTAAGAGCGACTATAGTTTTCCCACAGGGTTTCTATGAAAAATAGAAAAAGAAAAATGTATGCTTCAATGCTGACTCTAATATATTATTAGAATTTACTACTTAATACTTTTTCTGCATCTAAAAAAATTCTTTATTATGATACAGGAAAATAATACAACATTTATTATTGGAAGAAAATTGCATATTACTTAAAGAATTTATTTACGATGAACAAGACTGAAAATTATTGTTTAATTTATTTTACAATAAAGGTTAAAGGCGAGTTCGTACTGGTAAATTTAACTGTAAGCTTAATTATTTGAGAAGTGATTCAACTTACGAGACCTAAACTTTATTTTGCGGTTAATTAACATTATGTACAAAGATTATATTTAATATAGTAATACACTAAGTAAACTATCATCAACACAATTTTTATTTTCAAAACGAAACTCTCCACTTCTTTATTCTTTATACATAACTTTTATTTAATGGAAAAATGTGTTTAACGTTGTTTATGAATGAGATTTTAGTAAATTTTCAGGGGAGTTTCATTGCCGGGTACGTGTCTGGGCTTTCAACTAATGTGTGTCTGTGTGTGGTCTGGTATGCGTCAGTGCCTAGTGCGCGGCGACTCGCAGTACGTGTCGCACGTGTGTTATGCTCGAAGTAATGTCGCGACGACGGCGGCGTGTTGCTTTTCGTGACTACACGCTTATGGACGTTTGCGCCATGGCTAAGGTATAATAAATTTCCCGAATTACTTTAAAATATGTTTTTAAAGTATTCACTAGTGGTAGGTTTTTGTTCGAGGAGACTGTTTAGGAAGATACCTCCGTAACTCCTTTTTCTGCGAACAACATAGCAAACATTGATGTTTCCCGATTTAAAAAGCGTTGTGGCTAGTTAAATTATTAGGAAAACGAGACTTAACACTCTGAAAGAGACGAGCGATTTGTGGTGCAGTGTATACCATTATAACTAGCCCAACATTGTTACGGGCCAGCGTATATACTTACTATCAAAAAAATGCCACGTTCATCTCGACGCCTCACAGAATAAAAAATATTAATTATTGGTATTTCCATTTAAAAATATGCTGTAGTTGTGGAGTCCTAGGTATAAAAAAATTCTTATACAATTTTCTATTGTGCTATTGGTCTCTAATATCGTAAATGACTTTGATTTATGTATGTTTGTGTTCCAATTTGTAGAACCTGCAGATAATAAAATTACTACGGTTATGATTAATATTTCATGCCACATTTACTTTTGGGCAGGCAGTTCACAGTACAGTATTGATAGAAGTTAGTATATTAGCGCTAAGCATGAGCGCCTGTTAAATTATTACGGCAATTAAATCGTTAGAAGTTACCAATTTGTATACTGCCAGGTAATTCCATCTACGTGTATTAATTTGCGAAAACATTTATTATAAAAACTATCCGGTGTTTAATGTATTACCAGATATTATACTAGCTATTATTTCTTCGTTTGTAACATCTTTTAGAAGATGCGCCTTGAAAAAAAAAACGCATTTGAAACTTACGAAACGTCCTCAAAGAATCTTGACACAATTTCTGTTCTACAGCTTGTTAATTTTGTTTTAAATTTCAACACAGTTTCAAAGGTTTTTCGTCAAAATGAATTTGTCTTTAATAGTACAACGCATAAGGTTCGATGTTGTTATAAAAATATCATATATATTGTTTAAGTTCATCGGTCAAACAAAACTTTTCCGGAGTACTTTGATGCAAATACGGCGTAAAAATCTTTTTTAATTTACCAACGCTGTGTCGTGTATTCATTATGATAAAAGCTTCATGTTAAAGTTACGTCCCCCAGGGGCGGATTACAAACTTTTTAAATAAAGGAGTGATCCCGAAAAAAGATCGTAATAATAACAAATTAGAACCGTCCAGTCATAAAATAGTTTTAAAGTAGGAACGTATATTATATACTACTGACAGTATTAAGTTTCTAACGAAGATTACCAAATTTAGTCTTTATCGCAGAAAAAGTGTTCCAATTCTACCTCGGGTAATAAAATGAAAGTTCGTTTATTCCTCTAAATATTTCATCGACATTTCCATTTTTTTCTTCTACATAAATGTTATAAGTTTTGGGTTACAAGTATGTTTTTGAGATAAGATAATTTATTATCAATAGATCATCGATAAAAAAAATTTCCTTCGACAGACTAAAGGAATAAAGAAACTGAGTTAATTTTAAGACTTAATTTTAATTACACGTAGCATTAATTTTTAAAAACTTTTGAATAAATCTGAAATCGGTACCGTTACGCGTTTCGAGGTGTATTAGATTTAAAAGTACAATTACCAGAAAAAGTCCCAAAATTTCAAAGCATATGTTTATATTAAACTTTAGTACTTATTATTAGTAATAGAAATTACAAAATTACGATTGAAATTTCTTACTTTTATTGGTGATAGGTCTCCGTAGCTGGAGACCGTCTAGGTAATTCCTAATTCGGACGCCTAATAGTAATGTGCAAACATTATTGGTTCAGTGATATATGCCAATGAAATTACTGGGGTAATAAGACAACACCCTTCGTCTCTAGATGACGAATGCAATGTGGTGCTGTGCATATCATCTTAACTAGTGCCACGTTGTTATGGGCAAGCGTATTACTTAGTATCAGGTGAACGCTTTGCACTTCTCGTCGCCTGATTTAAATAGAAAAAAAATTATTTTAATTTAATATTTGAAATTATAACTTTTTTTATAATTTTTTCGTAACTTATTTAACAAAATCCGTTCGTCGACAAAGTGTTTTATAGTGATATTATGGAGAAAACAATAAAATATATCCAATGAAAAATATTCTCATTGTTGGTTGTTACATTCTAATAACCATATATTAGCTAAGTACTTGTTATAAACATGCATACAAATAAAAGTATGTCATCGCTAAAAGCTGTTAGCAATAATTACTTTAATGGTCCTTGGAATTACTGTGACCCATTTATAATTAAACTTTACGAACAGTCTAAAAAGTTAAAGTTCATTGTAAAGCTAAATGATTTTTCCTTTTCAATATCAATCGCGTGATTTCGTCGCAATGAACATAATATATAAAAGCGATTTTTAACAAGCTTAGCCCTAGCACGAACAAGAATTTCTAGAAATTATACCACGCAAGCACTAATGATACAGCAGGTGTTTGCAGCGGTAAAGTTAGTCGGAAATATTCATGTTTAATTTCTAAATAACACATTGCATGGATGTTTTAATATTTTTACATAGATTTTGTCCTTTTCTATCACTGTGATATATATTGTGTTAGAGTGCTAAATTATTTGTTATATAGCACACCGGTTATACTTTTATATACTAAATAATGTATTCACCTGACAAAAACAATGTTAATAAATTCACGTCTTAGGACTGATGTTATTAATTATACTAGTATTTCCGTTGTTCAGTTTCAAAATGTTTGTAAATTTTTGTGTACTAGTTGTCATGTAAAAGCTTGTAATATTCAAAGGACACGAAACACGCAGAATTACAATTGTCAAGATAAGGCAGGTAAGGTGCAAAAAAACCTGTAGGTTATCTAGCGTAGAATAACAGCAATGATTTGTTGTAGTTAGTTTGAAATATGTTTATTGTTATATAAACGCCTTGTTAATGTTTATGAAGTTAAGCAATACGTCTATTTCGACCTTTTGTTTACTGAATGCTAATATAACTCGTGAAATCAATTGAATCGACGAGACCGAGCTTTTGACGCTGTGCAGTCTCTTCGTGGTCTCTGTCTGCCACACATCTGTCCGTCCTACTATAATCACTGTATAAGAATAGTTAGACTTTTCCGATATTCGTAAGGCGTTTACTACTTGAAATGAATATGAGACGTAGAGATATTTTAATTTATGATATGCGTCATTTTTGTCCTATTTGTTTTAAAGTATAATATTCCTGCCTATTGTACGTTGAACGCATGGGTTTGCTTGCTTTTATATTTCCATCTGGTGTGGTTTTAAATTTTTGTACATATATGTACAAATCGATTAGTGAAAGAACAAGCTTATCAATTTGTGTCTTGCCTTTTTTAAATTTTCTGTAATAAAACTTTTAAAAAAATTATTAAGCTTACTTTAGTTAAGACTCTTTTATAAACAATAATCTTATCATGGCCATAACATGAAAAGGATTAACTTTTTTTTTACTTATTAAACATTCGTTTAAAGTTGTTATTAAATTATTCCTAGGAATACGAGGAAGAGGGCCACCGGTCAAGAAGACATTCTTCGCCATGCAACTCCAGAGAAGGCAGCACCACTGCCTTGCACACACAGCACTACGACGATGCTGTGAGTATATATTTTTATATTTATCTAATATAAAACCATTTAACGCTATAATATGTAGACAATGCAATGCACACCCTGGTTATATAACAGCAAAATTTTACTGGATTGTAAGATTGTTTAATAGTTGTTCATAAACCAATACAGGTATTTGTATTAATAGCCTTTTATTAATCATCATACCATTTAGGTTTCTATAAATTTGTTTTGACTTCATAGGAGTTTTTTTTAGAATTGGGCTAAACATATTTACGTTAACCATTATATAACAGTAAAATTTTAAAATATTTTTCCATATTGAAACTTAAAAGTTTCGTCGTTAGCATAAAACGTTCTGTAGTCGTAGTTTGACGGCAAGAAAATATTTCAATATCCAAATTAAATATCTGATCAGTACCATACACAAGGTTAATAAATATTAAATAAAAATCTTATACATATATCATAATACTAATTCATGCTTTGTCACTCAATAAAATCGATGTAATTTAATTGCTAATTTAAAAAAAAGCAATAACAAAATCAGAACAAGGAACATATATTAGTCGAAGGTAAAAATGTAGGTTACGTTAAGAGATTGATTCAAGATTCAAGTAATTGGGAAATCTCTATTGTGAAATGGGTATGAATAAATACCAACTGGTGTTAAAAATATCAATTCACCTTTAGCAACTCTTAATAAAAAGGAAAAGTGTGAATAGTAAGCTATTTGTATGTTCCGAAAAATTAGAAACCTTTCTCATCTGTCGCTGTGTAGTTTGGCCTGTTTCCAATAGTGTGGTTTATTTGTTCGTCTAGTTTGTGGTAGTAACATCGCAAAGAATGTATAATAAATCAGATAACGTCAACTGACTTTTATTAAGATGCTTCCCTGATATTTGTACTTTTTATCTTCGACGTTTTTTGATGAGAAGTCGGCGTCTCCAGCCTGTGGCCTGAAGGCTTCGTCGGTTCCAGAGCTCGCGGATCTGGGCTCCGCCAGCTACAAATTTGTCTTCAACAATATTTCGAGCAGAGTTATATAGTAGCATATCCACCAACCCGCATTGGGTCAGCGTGGTGGGAGATGGCCTAAATCTCATCCATTATCGGGTTGTGGCCTATGTCCGGCAGTGGACGTCTATTGGATGATGATGTATACCAAAATGTTTTTTCATAAGAAACTTATATAAGTTACGGAATTTCTTTTACTACTCCAAGGTCTGTCAATCACTGAAACTATTCTAAATGTGTTGTAAAATTTTAATTATATTAATACTGTACATGATGCAACTTATAACTAAAACCTTTTATAAAAAAGGGAAGTGTTAATCGAACCTTATGATTTATTTTTTTGTATTTAATAAAAATAAAAAATATCTCTAGTAATCTAGTCGAAGACTTTATTCCATGTATGTTAGTCATCTGATACTATTCAGCCGAACACTATAATTATAATGATATTATCTCTCTCTTAACCATCTTGAAACAGGAAGATTATATAAAGCTACAAAAAATTATCATTGTGATGTATTTTTAAAGTAAAACGATTAATCTAAAAAATATTATAAATCAATTAGAGATATTGTTAGTCAGATGCTTAAAATCAAAAATTGATAAATGAGAGCCAACTTTAAAATCATTTACGGTTCTGTTATACCTCGAGATTTAAGAAAGTTACTTTTAAAATTTAATTCTTTCCAACTTTTGTTGATATTTCGCATTTGTTTTACTAAAATTCAGATACATTCTGATTTTTGATTACTATATGAATGAAATCTTTAACCTTAACTTAATTATAATAGGTCATAGTTTTTCTTGCAGGGCTCTACGTAATTCTTCAGTAGCCTTGTTTATATCTTTGCTGGCATGACGCCGCGGTTTTCCACTGAGGTCACTGCAATCTTCTAAATAGTCTTTCGGTGGTTCCACCGGATATTTGCTACCGAACTTCGGTCGGGGTATTCTTACACGTTTAACGTCGTCCAACCAGCTCTCCATTGTTATAAAGTAATCAATTTACTTTTCCAAAGGCCACGTTTCTTCTGAAATAAAAAAAAATACAAATAACATTTTTATAACAACACGACTAACACGATACGCTCTGGTTACAACAATGGAAATTATACAAGACGCAGACAACATTGCAAATAATATCACGATTTGACTCATTAACCCAAGATTTTCAATCTTGTTTACAGACTTTCAATGAATTTTAAATAAAAATTTAAATAATTCCTTAAGGCAATATATTAAGGTAAAGCTTATCAAATATTGTCTAAAGATATGTCCTATAAGAAAACAATGGAATAAGAACAAGTAAATTTGACTATACCTAGACATGTTCATAATATATTTTTAAGTAATGGATAATAAGACCGCATTAGTATTAAATTATGTAAATAATAGGATAAAAAAGTCAAACAATGCAATCAGGGAAAACCAAAAAAAAATATATAATGATATCACATAAATTCTAACCTAAACAGATATCTACATCTTAACTATACAATAGACAAAAGATTAAGCAATAGAGGAAACAATGAAAAGAAAAATTCTCGTAGGTCATTTAAAAAATGTGTCAAATGCATTTGGTGTCGCCGTCTGTACTATGCCTATTGGTGGCAATGACAACCACAATCGTAAAAAAGACTTGATTGTCTTGCTATACGGCTAACCGTGTCTGCAATTCACGATTTACGACGTCAAATAATTTAACAGCAATGTATAATAGTAACAAAGAACATGATTCCGCGGTCATGGGTTCTAATTCATTTGCTGTATACTGTTAACTTTCACAGACATTACACGATCAAAAAATAATTTCTTAATAACATCTGTCGAGGAATTGCTTGCCTCAGGCTTAGTGGAACAGAGATCCTAGGTTCGACTCGAAAATGGCGATATAGTTTTCTCTAACCCGTAAGGCTGACTACAACCCTCATTTTGTAAATTTGGCGCCTTACAAACCTAGCTGTGTTCCGGCTACATGAGAGCTAGTCTTATGGAACTGAACTTATCACTATCAGCGTCTTCATTGTCATTAACACTGTAAAATGGTTGTTGTGAATAAATTAATAAAGACTTAGGTTTTAGTAAAGAACAAAAGTACCATAAAATAGATATATTTATGATATTCGCCTATTCAATAATACTCTGTAATTTTTTTAGTTAATATATAAGTAATTTACGATCTACTGATTCAATGTTTACTCACTATAAGTGACTACACAATCGACCGCATCAGGGCACTTACTTGTCCGCCAAATTGAGCGAAAAATGTTCTGAACCTGACAAAACAACCTTCATATTTTATCAGTTTTAGAAAAAAGTAGAGAAGGGAACATTTGTTAATGTCAATATAAAAAATTTAATACTTAAAATTGTTTTGTTTGTTGTTTTGTTATTTATTTTACATAGTTTAAAATCTTGAAGCTATGGATACTTTAATTTATTTTGTACACTTACGTTTTTAAGTAACATACGAAGATTTGATAAACATGTAAATGTTTCTATTGTGTAAAACTACTTCCGTCTTAGAAAACAAATGGTCAATAACCTATTATTAATGTTACTCGGCTGATTTGTTTGTGTGCGTACATTACCGTAGTTTCTCCACTACTTCGAGAAAGCTGATTGTCATAAGTATT
The DNA here is from genome assembly GCA_018246255.1 of Pachliopta kotzebuea. Lineage (NCBI taxonomy): Eukaryota > Metazoa > Arthropoda > Insecta > Lepidoptera > Papilionidae > Pachliopta > Pachliopta kotzebuea. The sequence goes on along the minus strand of DWLS01000382.1, from coordinate 541 downwards.
ATTGCTACGGTATAGCGCGTACTGGTTTTATTTTGTACAATCGATCGTGAGTCAAGAGACGTGGGCGGGATTCGTAAAAATAAACTTGCGACGACGTTATATGATGCTATTAAAGGATCTATAGGAACTGGTTATCATTGAGCCACCATTCATTTCACAGGTTTACAAAGCATTTGATGTTTATTTTCAGTTTGGTTTGGTTTACTTACATTGATTATACAGTAAATTATGTACAATCAGATAACGAGTGATTTAAAAAAGGATTTTTTGATCGATAACAAAACACAGGGTACATTTCATTTTGAACACTAAAATTTGATTCTTAGATAGGACATTGTACAATAAATTAAAAACTTTTTGTGTCAACTATTATCGAATTTTGACATAGTCTACATAGTAAGTAGTTACAATAATTAATGGAATTCATAATAAAGTCAAACTTCAATCCCAAAAATATCAAATGCACTTAGAGCAGTTCATGAACTGAGAGTAGTATTTCGTTCTTGTCGTGCTTATGGCGAGATGTGTACAACAATTGAAG
>DWLS01000381.1:0-31767 GCA_018246255.1 Pachliopta kotzebuea | reverse complement strand
TCTAAGCGAAATAATAATGTCGCATAATAAAAAAGTAATTTTAAAATATAATTAGCAAGTAACAATGTACATTTATCGGCTTTTGCATCTAGTACATAAAAATTTTAAAAAGAAATAAGTATTTTATAAGCAAACACGATATCCGACTATAGTCCGAGGAACAAAAGAGTATATTTAAAAAAAAAAGAATTGCCCAGGTCCTGTCTCTGCCGCTAAACATATATGTATGTATAAGTAAGTATATGTATGTGTACCATATAATGACTAGTGTTATCATTTTAGCTCAAAATATATGTTTCACACTTCACCTACCACAGTATCTCCGACCTCCTAGGTTGACTGGTAGAAAATGCATGTAGGCATTAAGTCCGCCTATTGGACCCTAATTTTAGGTGTTGTAATAAAGTTTTTTAAATAAATAAATAAAAATAAACAGTAGTATGAAATTACTGAGGTAACGAGACAATACCTTATGTCTCAAGGCGACGATCGCAATGTGGTGCTGTATATACCATTTTAACCAACGCCACATTGTTATTGCCAAGTGTATTTCTTACCACCAGGTGAACGTCTTGCTCGTCACGTCGACCTAACGAATAAAAAAAAAGACCTTACTGTGTTCGAGTTTGAAGAGTGAGTTACTAGTGAAATTACTGGTGTAACGAGACAACACCTTATGTCTCAAAGCGACGAGTGTTACCGTCAAGTGAACGCCTTGCTCATCTCGTCGCCTCGTATAATAAATAATAACAAATTTAACTGTGTTTTATACAACTGACTTTAAACTTTTCCCTTTTTTTAAACCTGGCAACACTACGAACAGCCCGTCGTCCAACTTATTTGGATCTATGGAATTTATTTGCATAAACTGAATACAACAGCGGTTCCAATAACTGAGGTCCATTCACTTTGACAGTTAATATAAACGATAGCCCCCGGCTGTAGTACGTTTTATTTCGATGCCGGCGACGACTTTATTGAATCGAAATGAATTGCGCTTTTACGTTTGTTTCATAATCTGTAAACGCTGATAAAATAACGGATATTCTGAATTGATAGACGAAATTCTACAATTGTTTATTAATAACCGCTATATATCCGTTTAAATTATTAACAACCCATTTCTACTTTACGACCTACAAATGAACATGTCTTTCATTCGCATACTGTGACATCTGTCTGTTCGTCGTTTGAATATTATTGAATATTCTCTACTTAGATTAGATGATATTTACGATGATGCAATATATAAACATAATTATTAAAAGCATACTTAAAAAAAAGTTTTTCATCGTCAGTTTTTCGTATAAAAATTAAACCGCTGTGATTTTCCTACAGAACATTATTTATTCATATCAGAAGCAGTCTTAAAAGGTTTTACTGTATCGGAATATAAAGAACGCACACAGTTTAAAAAAAATTTAATTCTCGCAACAACAAACTAGATTAATAGTAAAAGTCGTAAAGGCCTTCTCGTTTTTCTTTTTAATTTTAGACTGCAAACAGAGACAAGGATACAAAGATACTTATTATTTGGTATGAGGTTTGATAAGCGCTATATCCTTTTGAGGAATCATCCCTTACTTAAACTTGATGAGTCAACGAAAAATATGAAATACTGCTAATACACGCCTGTTAAAAAGATAACTGACACCTTCGGCGGTAGTTTCAGCGTACGTTTTATGTAATAAGACCATACAATCAAAATTATTTTATAATTTCCAAAACAACAACCACGTAATATAAAAATAAGAAAGGATTTTGTTTACATAAATTGGTCTCAGTAAACTAAGAAACGATTGAATCGATTTTAACTTTCACCGATTTATCTATATTTGATCTTATAAGAGTACCTAAGATTACTCTAACTCTAATATAAAACAATGTATCATCATCATTTCAACCGATACAATACAAATGTATGATGAGTTACAATGTATATTAACTATTAAGTAAATTTCGATATGGGTAATCTCTAATAAGTAAAATTTCTTTTAACTCGCTTATCGATAGTGCTGAATTATACAATTCAACCATTTTTCTTAAGGATAGTCGATATATTTTAATGTCCATTTATGTATAATGAGAGGTCAAAAAGGATTTGAAGGACAACGCCTGCATCGCTAGCGGCAAATGTTGAGTTGAAAAACCTGCTTTAAGATATTTACACACTTAATAATTAATGTTTCAACGAATGGGAAAACCCGACATAAATTACGACGCTAAATAATTTCCATTGCGAAATAAGTAATAAAACTTTAGTGATATCAACAACTTATGTTAATTTTTTTATAAATTTATTTAACACTACAGATACTTAAGAAAATTTAAGTATTATTTTCCTTATTATTCATTTAGAAACACGAAAACATATCTTTGTCCTTAACGCTATATATGCTAAAATGTCTTATCAATATATCACAAGCAGCCACTGCAGCTCATATTTCTACCGGTAAATAGTAATGTGCAAACATTACTGTGTCCCTATTTGAAGGTTCTGTATGCAAGTGAATTTACTGAGGTATAGAAATTTACTACCTTACATCTCAAGGCGACAAGCGCAATTTGGTGCTGTGTATATCATCTTAACCAATGCAGCCTAACAACGCGACGTTACTTAAGATGGTATATCTCAACTAGCGTCGCGTCACTTATTATATGGTGATCACTTTGCTCTTCTCGTCGCCTCGACGAATAAAAAAAATCATTAAATTTATACCACCGATTAGTCTGTTTGTATTGAGCAACTCTTTTTATCTTCATAACTAACCTGATCCGGTACACGCGGGTTAGAAATTGCGCAAATATTTTGGTGCCGTATCTCGCTTACGTCCGTCGAATGACCAAATCGTTTGCTCGCTAGATAACGAAAAAAGGTTGTATAATCATAACACGTCTACATAATTTCATAGATAACTATAACCTAAAATTTAAACACATAAAAAACTTTCTAATCATCTAATCGATAATAGTCATTTTATACAAATCATTAATTAACTAGCGTGAAGAAATTGAGCCACATAAGTATTGTGTGACGAAATTAAACCACTGAACTAATTTTACTTTATATGTTACGCCGAAATTCTCACACACTTCCACTAGAATTCGGAGAATAAACCTGTATATACAAATATAAAAAATACATTAGCGGAATTCCACTATCTATTGACCCATCCCATCGACTACTCTTTTAAGAAAATTATTACCTCTTTTATAAATGAACTGACAAGCCAACCGAGCAGCAAATTTCTCATTAAATATGTTTATTCTTGAAGTTTACAATCATATTATTCATGTAAATCCGTACTATTTAGAAAATTTGATTTAATAGAATTTACAAAAATCTGAATAGCTAACAATCTCCAAATTCACAAATAAATTACATACATTTATTACTAAGTTTGCCCAAAATTGTCAAAATTTATGATACCTACACTTTTTATTTATTTTTTAATCTTTATATAATCGATATTATTCATCATTATCATCATCAACCGATGAATGTCCTGCTGGACATAATCTTCTAAACATACTAATACAAACATACTAAAACTCATATTAATTTATATATGTTTAACAATAGTCAAAATATGTATAGTAGGTAAAGAAGTTAACATTAATTTGATTTTAGCTATCTGGATAGTCTCCAGCGAATAGATCTACAGTCTCTCGTCTATCCTGGTATTTACTAACAATGCTAACTTTATTATCTTCTTCAAGATGTATATTTCAAACAATTTGTTCACTATACAACAAAGAGAGTTTGGGACTTCAATAGATCCATTTATATCATCAAGCTATTTCTAGTCTTGATCGATGATGTCTGATATGAATTAACGACTGCTACTTTGGAACAACAATCGAGACTGACTTCTATATACACTACGATGCAGATAAGAACCAAGTCGGCCTATGTAAGTATTAAAACCGTATCTAACTTCGTCACTTCCGGAATGAGCATGTAGTTTAAAACGGAAATTCAATACAAAGTATTTAGACAAAAGAATAAATTACATGGACGGGAAACGGTACGCTTCATGTTCCAAGCGTTAATAGGGTAATTACATATCAGGGTATTGTTGCATGTTGTTGCATAGAAGAAATGGTCTTATATTATTTAATTATAAATTGGAAGAAGGTGCAGTATAATACGGGAAACATCTATATCTTTATCTACATTTTTATCGGAAAAAACTTTTTAACCATTAATATTATAGTTTAAGAAAAAACAAAATTTCTTGGTTCATAATTTCTAAGTCTTACACAACTGAGAAGTAAAATACTTGTCGGCATTCGAGTACCCGTCATGAGGGTGTCATCAACAGTATAGTTAGGCTACTGACCTTCGCAAACTATAATATAAATCAACGTTAGTCGGAACCCTAGGCACAGATTAACATATATCTAATAAAAAGACCTTTGGCACGAGATAAGTACTGTTCGTAAAAAGCTTATCATTACCATCAGTACATCCTTCTTATTGTACTATACATTTTCTGTTATCTTGATTTTAATACATTTACTTCAATATTCTTGATAAAATACTTTTTCATGAGATATCTTTAAAGCAACTTGTAATATGAAATGTAATATACAAAAGTATTAATGATTTAAATTACATAACCTAGAAGTTTTTGAATTTGATGTAGATATTGCGAATTTAACATTTTCCTTTCCATCGTTGTCTATTTCTTCATTTGCCTTCATTGATTGTGTCGTCAATACAAACTATTATGATGACATAGAAAACTCATAAAACCTGAAAGATTTGGTATTTACTTATTTTAATTCCTTTATTAGGTAGTCTAATGCTATACAATGAGACAATGGTGGCGGAAAACCGGCTTAAGCTTTTGCAGCTAAATATTTCGTCTTCAAGTCCTATATAAAAAGCAGAGGGCAAATTTAATGCATGGTAGTCTCTCGTATTCAATTCTATAGAAAAGAAGAAATCATTTCTGGGAAGAATAAGAAAAGAAGATAAAGAGATAATAAATGATATCAATATTCTACAATCTTCACAACGTTAGACCCATTTCAAACACGAACGTAGCTTAAGCGTTTTAATTAATTTAATGTAATTCTGTAGTAAGTTGAGAACAAATTAACACGGAGACAGTTCCACGCAAACGTTTGATTATTAAGAAAGTCTGCGGAGGAATTTTAAAATTAAAAAAAGCCTATTTCAAACAAAGTGGATTATCCCGACATTCTCTCGGATGGCTCGCCGCAAGAGATTGTCGGATCGATGCTTCTGTTGAACTATTATTATGAACTTATTTCTAGGGCAAGGTTGTAGAATGTGAAATGAAAAATATTTTTCTTCGATATTAACAACTCTAGCGACATTTATATTCAGGTAAGATTATCTTTACTACGCGGTTTTACCGGCTGGTTATTGAGAGGTATAGCTTTTATGTGCATTATATCCAAGGTATTTTAACCTTCAAAATAAAAATTGTATTATTTCATTTCCATGTGGACTTTTTGAGACCAGATGAAACTGTGCTGTGAAAACCTGATGATAAATTAAAATCAGAGTAACATAAAAATAAATACTCCATATTTCTTCAGAATTTCTCCTTGATACCTATGATATATTTTTTAATATAATACCTTTGCTTTTAAGAAATCATCTTTCTAAAAAGACTGGAAGAAGAAATTAAAATGTTAAAGCGACGACATTGATCACAGCGAATCTGACGTAATTTTTCAAGTGAACAAAAGCCTAGGAATTTCTGTCTTAATGCAAGGAATATAGATTTAGTCTATACAATGACGTCACACCAAACGCTCCAAAAATGGCTGCCGTTTAAAGTATCCGCTTAAATCTACTAATTTTTTTAATAATTCATACATCAAGAGTTGAATGTTTTGTTCAATGTTATATATCGATGAAAATAAAGGACATCCAGTGGTTAGTGTATTTACCATACTGGTAAAACTTTAACTGTCTACATTTCTAGATCTACAAATTTTATTAGCGAGGCTAGTGATATTCTTAGCTACAACTTCGTTTGACGATCCACTCAAACACTAAATTCAGACTACAGAAGTATTACAGATATTATGTACTTAAAAGATATAAAGATTTTGAAAAGAAAGCTGTAGATTTATATACAGCAAATCTGTTTCATTTCTTATAGCAAAAAACTATGATTTATTTTAATACACAAAGGCGGCAAACAAGTATACAGTCTACGTAATGGTTAGCAGGTATCGTAGCTACCTATAGCTACCTGCAGTACCAAAGACACCACTGGCTCGTTACTGACCCCGAAAGAACTTTATCACGTCCTTATTAAAGGAAACCATTCCGTAGCTCCTTGGAAAAACTTCGCAGGGAATTCATTTCATAACTCGGTTGTTCTTGGAAGAAAATTACTGTTAAACCGGACCATGCATGCATTTTCGGTTCTACAGAATGAGGATGAACTCCCTGTCGATGGCAGACGGTGCGATATTAAAATGTGGCCGTAGGCATCATAACGAAAAGTTCTTCGGAAGATATCCCGTTATAGAGACGATAGAAAACGCATAAAGCAGCGAAATCTCGTCTGAGGCTCAGATTTTCAAGACCGTCCGAAAGCATGAATGAAAAAACAAAACCGTTGATAACAATGACGTTGACATAAACCTTACAAAAAATGCTGTCAAAATTGTCTATGAATCCAAACCAAATTTACTATTATTGCGAATTATATATTAATTCAAGACCAACATATCAAGTGGACTCTTGATCTGATGATTTCATTGAACGACTGGTTATTGTGTACGTTTATTTTATAGTACAATAACGTTACGAACTTTTCCTGCTAATCTGATAAGCGAAATTATCTCTTTAAGATTATATTTTAACGACATTTACATATTAAGCAATACATTTCCGCAATTCCGCCGGCTTCGGTCAGCTTTAATTACAATGGCCATTCGTTTTATAGCCTATATGGACACTAGTGTCATATTTAACTGCCGCTATAGTGCTTCGGACATTAAACATACATACAATTTTGTAAATATTAATGCCCCTACGCTTGATTTTAATTTAACATGACACTATACGAAAAAGAGGTAGAAGCTGGTGAAGCATGCTTGCCTGAAATACTGAGGCTGCAGTATGTTGTTTGTTTTAACACAATAATGCTATAATGGCAGCAGATTTACAATATACCGTATGTTAGGTTAATTTGGAAAAAATCCTCTCACCATATGAACCCTGTAACATTTGGCCCCAGAATCGAGTTCCGTGTTGCAAACCTGGTTGTTAGCCGCGGCGCCTCTATAGCAATTAATTCTTTATCTCCCCTCTGTAATCGCTTTATGGTGAAAAAAGATAATCAGATATACTTATCTTATACTTTCAAATAAAACGAAAAATGTTTTGTTATTATTGCTTTTAACAATATCATAAACATGAACTAAAATGTTTGGTATTTAGTATTAGTTCATTTGAATAATCTGAAGATCGTTAATGAACTATGCCTGCTTTTCTACAGTTAAGCGTATTGTTAAAAGTTGTCTATGTTTTATCAACAGATGGCATTACAAAGAAAAAAATTTGTAAATTTTTGAACAAGAAACTAACTTTATTTTGATAGTTCATTGTTTTTATTTTAGAATATAAACGATATAAGTTTATAGTAACTGCTTTGGAATCTATGCTGCGATACTGCTGTCAGCTTTTTAAAGTTGACTTGATCGTGTGTGTAACGCATCGTAAAAAAAAACCAATATAAAATGTATAGTAATACTTAACGTTTCAATTAAAATTCATTTTCAAAGAATTATTTTATTCCATCCAATTAATAACAGTACGGCATTTTTGTTTAATCAAAATCTTAGTTACTATTGCCACCTTCAACTTACATCTTTAAATCAAAAAATAATATTAAAGTACGAAATAAAAATTATAAAGTTTTTATGATACAAAAAACAACTGCGTTCAATATTTAAACTGACTGTTAGAGTTTATTATAAACCGATTAACCGCCAAATGTTCGTATACGTTGGTAACATCGCTGCGTGTACAACATGTATGACCTCATTAGACACCAAAAATGAACGCCCCATATCGAACGAGATAACAGACGAGATGTGATATCTCTCGTCTTTAGACAAGAAGCCGAACGATAGCTTGCCGTGTTATGTCCCATTATCTTACGAATAACGTACGTTCAACCCTCGAACATTGAAAATTTACATAGATTGTATTGGCAAGGACAATGGTAAAAGCGACGTGGTTCATTAAATGATAATACTAGCAATTGTAGGCTTTATACTAACATAAATAAAGACGACATTGGTTTGTATGTTAGTATGTGTTTGTGTGTTTAGTTCACACATAGATACACCGCGTTTAGTTAGAATACAACAGTCTCAATATTTCTAGCGGTCGATCCGCTTCGTATTATTCCTCTGCAAAATCTTTCCAACAGCAATTTTAAGAAATATCTTTAAAATTACTAGTGTATACTAATTTTATATTGAATACATAGTCATTTATTGATTTACAAAGTGATCTATGTAAGTAAAAAGCCAGAACATCAGTTATTAAAAAACAATATCGATGGGGAAATATATCTATATACAAACTTTTATCAAGATCTACGTAATGGTTTATACTATTTTTGAATATATAATTGAGGAATAAATATCTATTTCTTTTACATTACTACAGATTGTTTTTATTTCATTGTTTCCTAAATTACAATTTAGATAATACTCCGTTTTGTAAATAGATTTCAGACAGTTGTTTATATATAGCAAGTCATCTAGTACGATACAACGCGACACTTATTTCTGTATATAGTGTTCAGTGAATAGTGTTCCGGTTTGAGTTTAGGTCTCAAGGTGATGACTAGTGAAGGTACACGGCAATTAGTACTTCACGAACCATTTTACCATTATTTACATATATAGTTATCTGTTGTATAATGTACCGTAAGGTTAACGTCCTGCGTTTTTATGAGCTAGCAGTTTGTATACACTTCCTTTGACTAGCAGAGCACTTAATTCATCCCTGACACAGAAATGCTGGTCGGACAGCTTGTCGTATTAATTTTCCGGGTCAACAAAACAGAGTAGCTGAATAACTTAAAGGGTAATCCACAAGAGATCAGTGGCAATCTGCTGCTACTCCCTTCTCAATGCTACTGCTCATTAAAGAATATAAGCAGAAATGTAGTTTATGTTCAAATGTTTCATGTATGTATATGACAATTGGTTGCAATTTTACAAATCTCCAATACCGGAGGCTTTTTAATTTTTATTTATCTCTTATACACACAAAAAAAACCTTTGTGCGAGAAAAGTAAAAAGGTGAGCTCAACTCTAAAAGAGTTTTCCTCCAGCAGACCTGTGAAGAAAGTAAATTAATTTAAAGTAAGGCGATGTAAGGGGTCCCTTCCACACAACTTACGGGACCCAAACGAACCTCACCTGCTCGCGGTACAACCTACTAACCAACAAAGGAGGTTCTGACTCCCCACCAACCCGCATTGGGCCAGCGTGGTGGGAGACGACCTAAATCCTCCCACTTGGAGGAAGCCTACGTCCAACAGTGTCTTCTTTTATAACATATGTTAAAGGAAGGTAAAGAGAAATGGATATGGCTAACTTAGTAACCTAATGGTATCCAATGGATAGCAAAATTAATAGAAGCAGATAAACCAAAAAGGGAGATGATTTCAAGGAAATAGCTGGTTCGGTATGGACACGTTTAGCAAGAAATAAGGATATGTGAAAATTTATAGAAGAGACCTTTGTCGATAGACAAGCTATTCCACACAATCCAGTTGCCGATCATTCACATGCATGTTAAAGTTGATTAAATCAATGTATCTTATTACATAGGTATGTACTAATTGTAAAGAAGTCACCTATGAATTTATCAATTTACATGCAATTAGTATGACACCAACCAATACCATGTCCTTTAAGCCACGTATCAAATCGCGTGGCTAGAAACATTAAATAAAATGTATAGAAGGAAACAGTGGTAAAGGTTATTTCATTTTATTTATTATATTGATAGATGACGATGACTTTTATGTAATCACCATCATCAATTTAACCGATGAACGTACCCTGCTGGACATAGGACGTGATATTTATGTAATACTCTGTTGTAATGCCAATTTTGTGATATTGTACGCGTACAATTTAGTCTCGTCAAGCGTGTGTCTGGCGGGGTTGGTATGAAAGCGTTCTTGTGTTAGGTAATGAGGCAACATTAGCGACACTTCAATTGTCATTTCGCGCTATTGTTCCCGCCGCGGCGGTGTGGGCGCGGGCGTATTGTCTGCGGAGAGATTTGCACGCTTTTATTTATAGAGACGTCGCACGCAAGGAAAATATTGTCTTAGAAAAAATCACAAAAACAATTTGCTATAAAAGTTAAATTATCTACGCTATAATATAACTTAAATAACAACCCGAGACAGTCTAGATCAGAGTTCCCCAAACTTTTATATGTCATAGAACCCTTGCCATGTTCTTACGTGTTGAGTGGACCCCCTACTTACCTGATATTGATTTACTGTAAATTTCTAACTGTAGTGATGTTCAATGTTAAAAACTTAAAGTAAAAACGTATGTTAATTTATACATTTATTAATTGAATTTAAATTAAAACTAATCAAAATAAAATTTTGTATCTATTATGTAAAATATACGTAACATTAAATAAACATAAAATAACATACGCAATAAATCAATATTTTTAGTGAGAAGGGTGTGTTGAGATCCACTATCATGACCCCCATTTTCATTTAATGGACCCTTAAATTTTTTTTTGCTGACGTAGACTCCTTGCAGGTTGCCATATACCCCTGGGGCCGATATAAACCACTTTGGGAATCACTGGTCTAGATAGATACTACCACAGCCCCTATTTCTACCGCCAAATAGTAACATGTAAATATTACTGTGTTCTGTAGCGTGCTGTATGCTAGTGAAATTAATGGGGTAACGAAACTTAACACGTGTCCTGTCTTGTTGTGTATACCATCATAACCAGCCCCTCGTTGTTATGGGTAAGCGAATCACTTACCATCATGCAATCACCTTGCTGGTCTTCTTACTTCATCGAAAAACAATCAAACTGCATAAACTTTTCTTGTAAACAATAACAAATTATTTTACTTAAAAAAATCCGTTTCTTAAAACAATGTTAAATCACTTAAATTAGTTAAGAGATTGAAAAAGTAAATGATCATGACCTAATTTATTCATATAATAATGGAGTAAGTACAGGCGATCTTAACCCACGTCAGGTTTTGGAAACCAAGTAAATAATTCTGAAAAAAATTAAGAAATTTCTGGCTTGTTCACATTAATTTGTTCCTAAACTATTGTTTTGTTTATAAATGTAATAATCTCAACATTATAAAGAGGATTTGTGATTTTCTGTCAACAATACTGCTACAGTTTTATGTACGCAAAAAACAGGTATCTAGTATAAAGTAGTACGTTACGCTTGATATGTAGACGACATGCCACAGTGGTTTTATATGGTGCACACACATATATGTATATTATCACAGAAAAAAACAATTCTCATATATGTATGTAAAAAGTAATGTTTCATTTGAATAGTTCAATATTCACATTATTTCCCTCATAACAAAATCAGAGAGAGAAAAGCATGCTTATTACAAGGTGGCGCTAGTTAAGACGGTATACACAACACCACATTGCGCTCGTCGTCTTGACACTTAAGGTGTTGGTCTCGTTACCACAGTAATTTCACTAGCTTACTACTTCTACCACCAAATGTTTGCACGGTAGAAACAGGAGCTGCAGCGGTACCTAGAGTCTCCGGCAAAAAAGATCTACAACCAGTAAAAAAGTGCATAACTATTTCAGCAATCATTTTAATTATTGTATGGGTAAATTTAACCTTGAAGGAATATATAATAATACTGAATATACTACAAATAAATTAATAATAGCACATTTATGTATATAACAAGAAACAGAAATGAATTCGTAGAAAAGGTTTACTCATGCTTCGTATCAGAACACGCAAAACTGTCGTTCAGTCAAAGCTTACTACAGTTACGTACACAAACCCATTTATAAACTAAAATGTACATAAATTCAATGACAAAACGAGCCGGACTTTAGGTGATGGTAAATGGAAGTCACAACACCAAATGGCGATAGTAATGATAATAAATAATGCACCACAGAGTCTATGGGAGATAGAAGATATTAAGATAGAGATCTAAAAAGGTGTTGTCCCGTTACCTTACCTGATGGTAAGTGACAAGCTTGATACGCTAGTGGTATCATCACCACGATTAATATTGAACAACTATAACGCCTTTCAAACAACACAGTAATATCTAGAAAACATTGTTGCATTAATATTGCATTAGTTACAATGTTTACAGTACGCGGTCATTAGTAAAAGATATAATGTTTTTTTTTGAACAGGAAAAATATTAGGGATGAAAATGTTAGGTAGAGACAGAAATTAGCGATGCAGCGACAATCACCTCCACTGTCTTAGCCAAAGGAGACCTACTACCGATAATTTTAAGGTTGTTTTTGATGCAATAATCAAAATGTCCATATGGTTCTGACATAGAATGTACACACGACGTATGGTTCTGAACTTTACCTTGGGTTTTATTGGCGTGCTGTGTGAAAATTAGCACGCGGATCCGGTGACGTAGCGGCGACGTATCGGAAAACGGACGGTCAAACAAATAGCCGTTAACATCTGTTGGATATTGCGACTAATGTCAAACTATAAAATGTATTATCATTACTATATAGGAAACAAAACATTTATTTTATTCGAAAATGAGCAAGATATATCCATAACAACGTGACGCTGGTTAAGATAGTACACACAATATCGCATTGCGCTCATCACAAGTCTCGTTACCCCAATAATATATAACTATTGGTCCTTTAATCAAAATCATAGTAATGTTTACACAGTACTGTTTGTCGGCTGCAATAAAGCTGCGGTGGATAATATTTATTTCGCTGGGGAAATCTTCAAAAGTTACCCTGCTCCTAGGAAGTCAGGGTTATATTGGATTTATACCCACTAAAACCCCCTCGGTGGTCATCCTCAGTGCATTGCGAAAGGCTACGAGATCTCCTACAGGACTAACTGATGCCTCCCTGTGGTCCTCCTCCCTGCGGTGGTCCTGGAGACCTACCATCAATAATGATTTGCACATTTTTTGCATCAACCTTCATTTGTATTAACAATGCTAAATTTCGCAGATTGCTATGAATTGAAACTCCTTAAAAGGTATATTTAGTTTTTTCTTCGGACGTTAACACATGGATGAGGAGTCGCATTACATGGAAAAATTATAATAAATTCCCACACGGAAGTAAAAGAGGGTAATGTTATATTTTTGAGATTTACGTAATTGTTGAATGGTTTATTAGTTTTACGCGCGCACGCAATATTTCGGTACGTGGTGTTACCAGCTTATTCCCGGATCGCCTGGTTTAGACAAACATCCGCTGATCTAATGGAGTATCAAAACGTGTAGTTTAATACAAAATTTGTTGAAGAAAACAAAAAGATTTAAATACCTTATAAGGAATATAAATTAATATCGCTCATACTGTTCATGTCTTTCATATTGGTACAAATACAATTTAACATAAATATTAAAATGAATTTAAGTTGTTTAAAATTAATAAGTGTTGCCATGTTTGCTTCATCAGTATTTTCGATATTTTTTTTTAAATCCAATCAACAGTTAGTATTTAACTTCTTAAAAAATTAAATTTTTTATATTTACTTATTTAAAAATATAATATGGTTACTGTTGGTAGGGCTCTGTAGCCGTAGACCATATAGGTAGATACCACCGCCGCTCCTATTGCAGCCGATAAACTGTACTGTGCAAACATTACTGTGTTCCGCTTTTGTTCACGTTATAGCTAGTGAAATTACTGGGGTAACGAGACTTAGCATCATGTCTTAAGGCGAGGAGAGTTATGCAGTTTATATCATCCTAACTAGTATAACATCGATATAGGTATCTCTAATTTATAACAAAGTGCAAGTCTCGTCGTTTTGCAGGATATAAAATATTTTCAGTATTACAAGAGAGTAGTATTTTTGTTGATTACAGCTGTAATAGTAAAGCGGAAGCCGCACATTTCATAATGAACGCATACAAAACGTTTCGCGGTATTAATAAACGGTCGTGCGGCTTCTGTACGCAACCCGAAAGCGGCAACATCCGCGACAATTTGCATACCGTTGTAAAACACCACAGATAAATAAACAACGACCACCAGTTTGATCACAATACAATATTGACATTTGTTGCCATTTTGAAAAATAAATTAGGCCGAAGTAAATTACTTTTTAGTAAATATGAACATATTTACATATACATAGAAGTAGCATTAAGTGATGTAAATAATAGAATTAAAAATTCCTAAAAATCAGACAAAAGCAGAAAAAAGTTTTTTTTTTATTTATATCTTAAAATATAAGTAAAAAAGCAGGCATAATTTAAATTTTTTTTTTTATTTGAATACTTTATTAACACCTAGAATGAGGTCTAATAGGCGGACTTTATGCTTATAGGTATCTCTTATCTCTGCCAATTAAGCTAAGAACGGAACTCTGTAGTAGATTAAATAATAGAGATAAAATTTGTACATAAATATAAATGTACGCAATTTATAGATTTAATAGCGTATTATACTGATAATAATAGATTTAACTTCCCGCAAAGTTTGGAGTAGACTGGATTATGTATAATTAATACGAATACACATAAAAATTGGCAAGACTGTTATAGGTATTTTTGGTATTTAACATATTTTTAATACTTTTTTATATATTACGTTATGAATACTTGAAAATGCCTCGAGAATTTACGGAAATCGTTTTGGCTGTTTAGCAGAGACGGCTGTCGTTGAACTCGCGTGTATTTTTGAACTGCCAACAGTCACGACATAACTCCAATTTCGTATTAGCCTATGAATAATTCATTATTCATCAAAAATTACAGTGATGACAGAAAATAATTAATATAACTTATCACATTATTATTATTTATGGAATAACGATTCACTGCAATCCCTTCTGATAGTAAGTAGCGATATAATCTTTGATTGTAGGGCGAACTTATCTAAAGACCTTTGTCCCTAATAAGCTGAATATACTTATGTATTTTTTTTGTTAATTATTACATTAATGGTTGGTAGCAACGAATATTGGAAAAGCACTATAGCAATAACGATTTTTAATTGTAACTAAGCATATGTTGAGTTGAATTTAGTTAAATAAATAATTTCAATATGAAAGATGTTAAGGTAAATATTACTAATTGATAATATAAAAAACTTTACACGTCTAGAAGCAACAATAATCTATAGAGTTACGGAATACAAGACACCAAACCGGATACAGATCGTTATACTTTTTTAATTCATATAAATCTTAGAAAAATACATAACTTAATATAGAGTGAATCGATCATCCGATTTTCATAGCAATAGAAAATCCAATTTATTCATTGGACCAATAAATACTACATGATCCTTTTCTTCTTCTTGTTTATGCGAAATGGCTTTTCTTAAAAGGATTCTGCTAGGTTGTAAATATACGAATTATAAATATTCTAGATTCATTATGTATTTTTTTTAATTTTATTTAAAGAACTTTTTTGTAACGCCTAAAATTAGGCTCCAATAGGCGGACTTAATGCCTATAGACATTCTCTACCAGTCAACTAAGGAAATGAGAAATGAGATGTAGGTGAATTTTGAAAGTTATATCTAAAGCTTAAAAAATTTATTATGAGGTACATACATATACTTACTTATAAATACATATACATACAATTCTTTACATAAATACAAAAGAAGATAAATATATGTATACAAATAAATGAAAATACTTAAATAAATACATAAGTCAGTAAATATAGATAAGGCAACCTAATCTTGTGATTGCATATTCCTATTCCTTTTCACAAGTTTCCTGAAAACTTCTTTGTTTGGAACTCTTCTAATATTATCAGGCAAGGAGTTCCAGAGTCGTGTTGCCTGAACTGTAAAGGAGTTACAAAGCCTGTGAAATGTTGCAGAATACTAATTGGTTAATTACTAGTTAGCGAAGTTCCCTGTCATGGGTTGAAGAAAGAAATTTTAAATTTTCTTTATCATAACTACATATGCCAGAATCTAGATCTACACATAGAATTTATGTTTGAGTATCTATTTTCAAGGTTTTAATGGATATCGTTAATAACACATGAAACAATACTAAAATAGAACAAAAGCCACCTGCCCCTAAGCGGACTGACCACGAGTTAAATATAAGAAAATCAATACTTGTGAGGTATTTATACTACATCGGTATCGGTTCCACGTGGACACGGCATAAAGAGTGAACTGTTGTTAATAACTATTTTATACCTTTATTTAATTTTCCATACTTTTAAGGCGATAGAATTTATAGTGGATAAAGTAATTGAAATGTTTACACTTGCAGTTATGACATTGAAGTAGATGATGTAAAGTGTAAATATATAATGTGATCATGGAGACGTGTTAAATAATCATCATCATCATCGGATGGGTGCATGGCGGATGGTCACTTATGGACAATTGCTCGTTTAGAGATACCCGAAAAATCCTACGCTGCTCCCAGTTTCTTGCAACTTTTACTTAACTCCTTAACAAGCGAAAGGGTTTACAAAATAATAATTTAACCTAAAAAAAGGTTTAATCAAAATTTTAAACTGATTCAGAACTGAACTACTAAAACAATTACTTAAAAGATGACTCAAAAATTCAGAAAACCTTATTAGTATATTCTCTAGATATAGTATGGCAGGTCTTAAGACTATCACGCCGTATCATCATCATCACGCTGTAAAATCACATTTTTTTCTTTCCATTTAATAATCAACAAATTGTTATCCCTTTTTAATTTCTCTTTCCTTCCAGTTTAATTGTTAATTATATACCTTACGTAAACACATAGTACTAGATATTGAACTCTATCGTACGGGCTCATTACTACGTATTGATATTACACATAGAAGTATCTTATACCATAAATAATTAAGACGTTAACATTAAAAGATATTATGTATTAAAAAAAATATTTATTAAGTCTCTTAGAACAATTAGACGTTGTGGTAATTTTTTTAATTAATTGCTTATAAAATTGAAAACATATTTTAAGAATTACCAATGTTTAGTACAGATATAATACAGATTCATAAAAATCCATTTTTGTATAGTAATTCATATGTTCTAGTATATTAATAAATGAGAAAGTCGACTTCTCGCCCACGCCGTCCGCTCCAACAACCCTCTTGTGGCACAATCGACGTTTGTAACACCCACACTAATTTGGTATAACGAAGTCACCACCACCGTCACCTCATAAGAACAATACTCATACAGGTTATTATTAAGTAGAGTATTATATTAATAAAAAAAATATACTTAATATTCTCTTTCGCTATTGCTAATATATTTCATCTCAATAATAGTTAACACAATAACATTATCGTCTTTAAACAGTTTAAACCAGAGTTCCCCAAGCTTTTTTGTGTCGTAGACCCGTTGGCATGTTTTTCCGTGTTGGGTAGACCCCCTACTTACCTGATATTGATCTCCTATAAATTTCTAACTGTAGTGAAGTTTAATATTAAAAACTTAAAATAAAAACTCATGTTAATTTACACATTTATTAATTGAATTTAAATTAAAACTACTTAAAATAAAATTTTGTATCTGTTATGTAAAATATACGTAACATTAAATAAACATAAAATAAAATAACATAAGCAATAAATCAATATTTGTAGTGAGAAGGATGTGTTTAAGATCCACTATCGTGGATTTCATTTCATGGACCCCAAAATTTTTTTTTCGCTAACGTAGACCCCTTGCAGGTTGTCATAGACCCCTAAGATCGATATAGACCACTTTGGGAATCACTGGTTTAAACGGTACAGAAATTGAAACGTTGGCATGTAATGAAGAGTATATAAGGAAAACGTCTAATTTAAACATTTGCAAAGGATAAAAAAAACTCTTTTTAAAGATCATTTTTAAGATAAGCAATCTCAAAGACATCATTCATTATTTTGTTTTTAGATAAGACCATAGACTCTAGTCGGCTTATAGAAGTAATTCCTAGATCTTTTGATCTTCAATAAGATGGCACTATAATAATTAACATTGGGAAAGGCCTATGTCCAGCTGTGGATTAGGAAAGGCTGATGATGATGATTATGAAATATTTAACATACAGTTCTATGGAGTAAACTGTAACTAACTAGCCAATAAGGAATACATGTAGAAAGAATGAAAAAGTTTCTTTCAGGTTTAATAAATTTGGATTTAACACTAACTGAATTATGAGTTAACAGTCCAATAAGGTTTTACAGATTTATCTTATAATCTATTTAAAAAAAAAATTATTTAATCTTAAAGGTACTCCGTGATAACTATGATGTTATGATTATTCATAATTATGACCTCTGCTTCTCCAAATAGCAAGTTTTTTTGGGTACTTATAAATACTATTTACTGGTATTCGTTTGAGAATTTAAAGATTGACGTCGCGAGATTTATTAAACTGATCATATTATTTATGTCTAATTTTGAGTATAGATTATAAAGTGCTGTTTTGATACATAATTTTGTTATAATTCGGTGAGCAAGCATGTCGCCTTTGACTACGTAATACATAAGCTTTCTCGCTCCAAGGCCGCCGGTTGCGAGATCGCTCCTCCATATTGGTACACCTGACGCCTTAATGTTGCGATATTTCAAAAAATCTTTTAGGCGCAACCTTAACAATTTGTAATAAAATACACACGATAAACAACCTTACAAAGATATCACATCAACCTGCCATTTCACGCAACCTTTAGACCTCTGTTGTTGTTACAAATACCTCATATAAATAATAACTTCGAAATGTTATAAGGTTTTTAGTTTTTTTTAAATCATCCTAATTTTTGACATTACCAAATATTTCAAAATAATGTATTGTGAATTAGTTAACACAAATACAACAATTATTTGTACATGTTATTTTTCTGACATAAATTTAACAATGGCACTTAACTTTTTTATTATATTCTTGGGATAAAATATGTACTATTCCTCCTTTTATATATCAACAAGGAATTCTTCGTAAAGATATCCTAAATTCTGATCAAACAATGTGGAGAATTCATGGGAGCTCCGACCTGAAAAAAACTTTGGGCTATAGGCTCTTCATCCAATTATTCAAGCGCCGATTCAAAGTGCTTTAAAGTAGCAAATATGAATTCTCACTTACAAGTCTCAAGTACATAAAATTATCGAACATAAAATGGTGAATGTGAATGATTCAACACAATTGTGCGATTACAAAGAGCAATACAAACGAAATCACCATGCGTTTCATCATCAAATGTAACTTGTCGATTGCATTCACAACGCCGGCGTTAAAGACTCTCAACTGAAAATGACTAAATTGCACGCCAATCCTTTAAACCAATTGTGAATCAGCTTCAATTGCTGGTAAGATTACAAATATAATATAACTTTAACTACTAAAACTAGAAGCGTTATAGTCAAGGTCGTTTAGCTACCACGCTGGCCAAGTACGGGTTGACGGATGTCGCATGTTTACGAAAGCTGCTGTCCTTGGAAAATATTTGTTTCCTCACTATGTATACTTCCACCGGAAGCCTAATCTCAGTAGAGTTCGAAACCGTATGAAGCGTCTACTTCAAACAAATCCATCACCGCCTCTCTCGCTTAATATGTTTAAACGGCAAATGAACCGTTCAATTTAAATAACACAAACTTATTTAATTAAAGTCGAGCCATTAATTTAGCAATTTATGAAATCTAGATTTCAGACGACGGACATTAAAGTCAATTTGTTGAAGAACTCAATAGAAATATACTGCTCTCTGTTTAATTCGATACGTGGAGTATAGATGTGTTAATGGTACATACACACGCGAAACATTACATTTGATATGAATATTCGAAATACTGTTCATATACTGTAATACTTACTGCGACGATCAAAAGGTCTGTATGTAGTAAAATTACTAATGTGTAGTTAACATTAAATATACCCAAGGGACGAGCACAATTTTGTGCTGAAGAAATAATCTTACCGGCTTCTTATAGGCAGACGGATAAACACTACTAAAAGAAGTACTGCCAAGTAAAATTAAAAAATTTAATAATATTGTGAAATATTTATCTGTTTAATGTTATCTTTGAGATAACGCGAAATACATAATTTTTATATAACCATTGTTATTGAACGCAGTAACTTAAAGGTCGATATTTATAAGAAATTGAAGACTCTGTTTTCTTTTCCGTAAACGAAACTGAAACTGTTAGATCGTAGATTGTCCTCCATCTCCAAGTTTGTGGGTTTTTTTACTGTTCGCATCATATGTATGCATCGGATTATATGATAATATGACAATTACAATGATAATATGAAATTTGTATTTGTTTCATTATCTAACAACATTATCTGAAAAATAAACAGTCTTTGGTAACGTGATCAAACAAATGATATTAGAGTAACGTGAAATATTTTAAGTACTTTTTGTTTATATGCTGTATCAGCCAATATACGTCTACAGCTGGATAAGGCCTCTCCAAAAGAAGAGCGAGATGGGCCGTCTTCTACCACACTGGCCCAATGAAGATTGATCGGAAGCTTCTTTTGTTGCTCAGGGTGCATCACGAGCAGGTGAGGTCTAGTTGAGCCCGAGGGGTCTTGTGTGAGAAACTTTATATGCTGTATTGGTCTTTCACGACAAAATACTAATATTCGGATACTTTGAATACATTCCACCTGATGATAAAAACGGAACGGGTAAAGAGACAGCTGTTACTACCGTCCCTTTCTGTTTAATAAGCTTTTAATGTTATACGATAGCAACACTACAAGCAATTTTAATACTTCTTCACCTCTACTTATATCACGTGAATAATAAATACTTCATCGTACTTTGATACTACTTTTGTATTTGTATGGTAATTTTTATTTACATTTCTTTACAATTGTGTGTTTTTGGGAGGGACACAAGGTTATGCGGAATTCAATATCGTGAGATATATTCTTCAAAGTGAAGTTTGATAATCAGGGACAGAAAATTATTCCGGTCTGCAGCTATACCGTATTTCTGCTGCCAAAAATCCCCCCAGTGGCGTCTTACAGCGCAAGAGGCATTAGGATTTCCTAAGGATGTACTTTAAACCTAGTACTAATTCGGATGAAATTTAAAATCCGTGAATCTAAATAAAAGTATATGGTGTCCTACATAAGAATTCACGTAACCAAAGCCAACCTCACCTGCTCAAGCATCTTGCATATCAACAAACGAGGCTCTGGCTTCACCTCAAACCGCATTGGGCCAGCATGTTGGTTAACCGGTCAAATCTCCCACTACTGGGAAAGGCCTATGGACAGCAGTAGACATCTATCAGCTAATAAAGAAACGTGCGTTAGAAACACTGAACTCATGTTGACGTTTGAGATACAATGCCTTCATACAACGGCATTCAAACGGATATCATGAAATGAGACAAGGGAACGCGCAATCAACTCGGGTTCAACTAAGAGCCATTGGATAAGCTAATGATACTGCAGACAATGCTATTGATCGCGTGACAGACAGTTAATCGAACCTAATTGCTGTGTATCAACACTACAACACGAATAGGTCGGCCGGGGAAGGAATATCGTGAAATGGCATTTTCATCTTAACATATATACTTAAAGAACATTTCATAACTAGTATAGTAAATAGAGACAAAATTATTATTGACATTTTAGTATTTATTCCAATGATACTAACATATCTTCATTTGGTCAAATTATACAAAACTAAACAAAATTCTGGATTTGGAGGAGCATGTCTGTTGGATGTTTGGTCTTCACTACAATAGAAAGGCGAATTGCCAAAAAGATAATATGCAATAATGAAATTATATGTTTTATATCTTTCCTTTAATTAATTTTAATCCGTATTGCAGCATATCTTGTAGTATACAGTAATTAGTAAGATTCATTATGTAATACATGGTTACAAACGTATGGAAAAAGATTTTCTTTACAGAAGAGCTTAGCCTTATGTGACAAGTTTGCAAGAAAAACTTTCAGTTATGTTAATATTTCTTAAAATTTGTAATCATCAATAAAACCAATTTTTTTAAATCTTTTAGATAGATATTTTCTATTGATACAAAAACCACAGCAGCATTTTTCTGTTGCAACTTTAGTTGTAGTGCGCTTTAATTTCATTTGCTTGCTCCATAAAAATATTTATCATTTGCATTTTTTTTTACTTACTATAAGTATGAGGTCTCATACAACAATTTACGAGACCCAAGCCGACCTCACATGCTCGTGATGCACTCTGCTAATTAACAGACGAAGCTTTGACTCTCCACCAACTCGAATTTAACCAGCGTGGTGGGAGACGGCTTAAATCGCCCCTATATGAGGGTAGACATAAGTCCAGCAGTCGTTATCTATCATCTAATGATGATAATGGACTTATTTAGATTTCACATGTTTCATAGACTCCTTTGGCAAAAATTTCGATATTATTTTATAATTTGACTTCTATCTAGTGATGACATTTTTAGAAAATATCCAGAGGCGTTTCCTCCTGTAGTAACTAATCTCTACTACGACTTTTAATATTATAACTTTATAATTACCTGCAATGATTTTCTGATAGATAAACTAATATTCTATTTTTCTGGTATAGCCCCACAAGTAACCAGCATAAGAAAAACTGATACGTACAATATTATGTATAGACAATAGATTTCAGATGTACGGATCACATGCAAACTATCTAAATACTATAGTCTATTGTTACATATCGTACATAATTACTTGTTTATTTTGCACATTTGCATACAGTTATGATTTATTAGAGACGTTCAGCGAGATAAACGAAACATACTAGTCTACAAGCATTTATGTATACACACGGCACTTGAGCTCAAACGTCTGATTCAGAACAATCAGCCTACTTGTTCAAATAATTCAGTGAAGGTAAATGAAGCAGCGCCCACACACCAGCGTCGTATTTTAAACGCAAAATATAAACATTTATTTACGTAGGGGTGCCGTTCACTGAACACACAAACACACCGATGCTGATTGACGAACTACACCTGCATTTTTTAAAAAAAAAATACCTTAAATTTTTTTAATCAACGAGATGAGTGATTACCTGATGGTAAGTAATACGCCTGCCCAAAACAACGTGACGCTAATTAAGATAATATACAGCACCACAAAGTTCAGTCTTGAGACATGAAACTATAGAACTCCTTACCTCTCTATATTCGATGCATTGAAAGTATTGAATCGTTTAAAAAACACACGTGGCCCATACAAAATTCTGAAACTTTGGCCACTCACAACTCAGAAACTCGACTACATACCGACAAAATTCCAACGGCTCTGATCTTATCTAAGCGAGATCTGTCTGTATGACAAATTTCAGCACCAGTTCCTACCCCTTATAGTTCTCGAGATTGAAAATTGTTGATGTACAGACGGACGGACGGACATTGTCGTTTAAATAAGGATATCAAAGATCACTATCTGCAGCTCTAATTTGGCTATAACATGATCAACATTCTAATGAAGCTATATTTATATATTATTCATTGTATATATATAGTGAAATTCTTGAAGTATTGTATTATTTTATTCTATTTTTATTTTTAATTCTTTTCACTGTTCGCGTGCACGTTACCGATTTGGTTTACTTAGCTAAATTACTACTTAAAGGTTGTCTGATAGAGATCGGTGCGTAGCGACTAGACCGACTTTGTGAAAATCCTGATGTACTTTCTTTTTTTTTTGTAACTCCACGATAGTGCACAATGCACAATAAAGTATATTTGTATTTGTACCCCAGTAAATTCACTAGCATACAGCACCCATCAAACTATAACACAGTAATGTTTGCACATTACTATTTAGCGGTAGAGGAGCTGCGGCGGTGTACCTACCTAGCTCCCTCATCCTTTTTCCCTCTGCTTTCTCCTCTCCCTTATATTTTTATTTATATAATCCAAATCCGAGAGCTCCAGGACCGATGAACCCTTCGCAGCCATAATAGTGGCCGTGGGCATAAACATCACAAAAAAAAATACGTAGACTATCTCCGGCAACTTCACCAACAGTAAAATGGTAAGTACATACTACAGCTACAGTTGTCGTCACTTCCAAAGTATTTTGCAAATAGTAAAGAATTGGTTAAGTGCCGGCAGATACCACATTAAATACTAGTATATATATTGAGCATAACGCGATGCAGGATTTTATTTTTTAAGACTTAACGCAATTTGATCTATGTCTTAAAGCACGTGATATTAGTTGGTGTTATACTAACTGCAGATAAATTGTAGAATTCATTGGTGAAGGCCGGATTCAAACCCGGTACCTTCCAGAGTTCCCGAGATGCGGATTTTTGTCAAGCAATCGTAAAGTAAGGAATTTTATTGTTTACACAACGCGATGCCCTGAAACTGAGCGTGGCGGAGTTGAGCTTCGGATTTAAGCATTCTTCATCAGCCAATAGACGTCCACTGCTGGACATTGGCCTCCTCCAATATTGGAGGGATTTGGGCCGTCTCACAAACCTGACCCAATACGGATTGGTGGGCAGTTAGAGCCTCGTTTGTTAATTACCAGGGTACACCACGAGCGGGTGAGGTTGACTTGGATCTTGTCAGTTTTTTTGGTTCGTCATTGGCATTTCAATATTCCTCTGGCGTAATCAGTCTTTGTTTACTATTTTATCAATCTTGTAAATATTATTATTTATTTTTGGTAATATATTATACAAATATACAAAATGCTTAGATTTAGAGACTAGTTTTATAAATGCATTACGTATAGAGCTAAATTACTGTTAATTGTAATATATAATCAAATAAGGTATAATCGCAGATTAATTTAGGAGCTACGTTTGTGATGTTACAATGATTTTTTCTAACGAGTTATTGCGTGGGGTCCCTTGCACCCCGTAATACTATTCGAATAAAGTCTACTTTCTTCACTTATGTAATACACTCGGAATTTTAGGGATTCGCTTAACACAAATGAAATGGGGGCCCCCGGGCGACCTTGAAACGTTTTAGGGTAGGGTCCGGACCCCGTTTGTGTTACGGCCGTAATTCTTTGCGGAATTCAGTTCAGGGGTGAACTAAAGGTTTCCAAATTTGTTTTTTTTTTTCTTTTACAAAACCCAAAGATCGATATTGAATCGTAATTAAAGCGAAGCGACCGGCGCCTTTAGACTATTTGACCTCAAACCCAACCTTGACTCGTCGATTTTTTTCACATTCGCCACTCCGATCTGACCAATCGGCGTTTGCTATAAATAAATACGTTTACCGATCATTTAAATAACAACTGTTTGGTATTATTTAAACAATAATAGTTATTTCAAGTCATTCACGCCGCTTATCATTAATTCTTCAGTCTATAAATACGTGTATCAAATATAAACATTATCGAAGGTATACAATGTGGTGAATGAAAGAGAGAAAAAAAAAACTTTTCCACCAAACGTGTAAATCAATAGATTTTTATACTTTTGTTTTATTAGTGGGGGAACTACATATTCCCAATTTAGTTTATAAGGAAGCCGCATATTAACTGGCCCCTGGAGCCCCATTCAACATGACTGCCAAATGTACAATCTGAACATTATCTAATTCTAACTTGATTGTTGTTAAACTACCAAATTATTTATTACTACCGATGAAATAATAATTAATATTATGGATATAATACATCAACTAATAGCTGGATGATCCTGAGAAAGAAGTCTTAAATATCAGATTAACAAATAGCCTTATTTCCTACTCCTGGATCTCAAGGTTTCTCGCAAGTAGAGTCCAGGTAGTCCATGCTGCAAAAATCCTGGGGACGGTTGAAAGCTCATGGATGTTGTCTTTCACTGGAGACTTAAGCCATGTGAGGGTCAAACAAACACCTCTTCGATTCACACCGAAACTGCTGATCATGTTAGTGAAGATAATGTCGAGGATGTCAGCAATCAAACAAATGTTATACTTTTACATCGATATTTTTAATTTCATCGTAATGTTATGGAAGATCAATACAAGGTGACAAATTAATTTGCTGTAATCAACTGAATTTTATACATTTGAACCTTCAACGCTATAGGCACTCGATGTACTGGATCCGTACGTGAACATGATATTTTTATTCACGCCGTTTACAAAACAACGTCACTTAGTATACCTTCTTAGTAAAATATTAGCTGATGTGTTCACGCCAGTAACAGATCATACTGATCAATTGTAATGTTACTACTGGAATGGAGAATTGCAAATACCGAAAAGCTGATGTCGAAACTCCTAATAAATGGGGGACACGATCACTCTTAGATTTATATACAACGATAGCCACAAAAGTACATATCAGAAATATCTAATACAACAAATGAAATTGAATTTTATATTTTTAGATTCCATAGCATCCAACTAAATTGGATTACTTATATAAAACAATTCTGATGAAAAACTCATCAATTTTATTTTTTATTATTAACTTATACTCTTTAAAAGTTAAATTAATTGAAAACAAATTTCACTGTAAAACCCATATACAGCCCGAAAGCAACAAGTGACTAAAACTCTATTCAAATTTCACATTTCTCTAGTTGTATCATTACTGTTACTAGTTTATTATCTTTTTATATATTCTGTAAATATTTTAATAGATATTCTTTTTTTTTTTAATTAATATCAGACACTTATGATAATATAGTATTACATTGAGAACAGTTTGTTTTACTTTTAAGCTTATAACGAGCTGTGCATATATGTGGACATATGAAGCATCAGCGAAATGTGCATGACCACTGGTGTGATGCAGGAGACTTCATATTAATGCAAAAATAACAAAAAAAATAACTACCTTACAGATATATTTACATACCAATATCTAAAAGATGGCTATGGCACCAGTATAACAATATATTTAAGTAGCAAAGAAAGTTTTATTTTACTTAATAAGTTACGCAATGTGTCATTTAAAACAAAAAAAAAAGCTTCACCGGTTAAGACTTTACTTTTAATGTAATAAGTGTGAACTTAATGTAACATTAATAGAATCTTATTGTGTTACAAATAACATAGACATAGATAAAGCATCCGGTTCAATGCTAAAATCTACAAGTTCATTGACATCTTTAGAATAAATACTTTAAACAATTTCATTTAAACCTATCATCAAAATAAGTAGATTTTTTTTTTTACACAAATTAACCGAAATATTCTAATCGCAGCTATGTATTACTTATTAGCAATATGAGATGAATACATACCAAAGAGTTTAAGTAACTTTAGGAAATTCAATCTAATGACTATGAACCACATACTCACAATGTATAATTCACTACAGATAACTAGATATTCATTTGTACAGACTGGATTTAAATACCTACATCTAGTAGCTAACAAACAGTATGATAAACCAGTATAACGCTGCCCCCGAGTGCCTTGAAGAACAGCTGTGTTAAACATAATTGAATAATTACTAACACCTATTGATAACATCAGCCGGGAGTAGATCAATAGTGTAGAGCGTTGCTGATGAAAATCCTTAGAACAATACGAGACAAATGCTATAAAATTTCTTGCTTCATATATAAAATTCTCTCATTAATTTTGTGCTTATTACAATTGTATATTGAATATGATAAATATTACAAAGTTATTGCTTCTCAACTGTTGTTAACAATAAGTGTTTGAACACGGCAGTCAATGGGCTGCCATTGAGGTCCTATAATTACTTTATATTTAAATCTGTAAACTAAGAAATAAGGAACTATACAAATTACACATAAATATCAAACAAATTCACACATCAGATCACAAACATTGTTGAATTGCGCAATTGAACACTACTATACAATAATAAATTAATCTCTCCTTACTACATCATGAAATTACAGTTCTCTAATAAAATATCAACTGCCGTTAACAATAGAATTATAAATAAAAAAAAAACTGATAACAAAAAAGTCAAAAATTAAAAACTTACATAAAACAATTTATAAGGACTTACACATACAATTAATTGAATTTAACGCTAAGCAGTAAATAGTGACTGAAAGAGATGACTTCATTAGTGTGATTTCGTCTAAATAATTATCTGATAAATATCTTCAAAACGGGGAGAAAACTTGGTGAAAAGCATATGACAGTTCTGATGATCTTCAAGAAATATGAATACATTATCTACGCTTACCAAACATATGGTAAACAATTAATTTAACCAAAAAACATTTAGAATAGTGCTGAATACAATTTATATAATGTTGTTGTTGCAGAAACACTGAGGAATATCACCAAGACGAGGTCCACCTCTCCTTATTATTTCTACTATTAACTTGAAAGAGCACAAGCAAATTAACTCCACCAAAATATCAGAAATCAGTACTACTACCACATTGCCTACACTCCTACATCGCGAGGAGCACCAGCCTGGGGGCATTCCAATGTCTATATAAACCCGAGACCTCTTGCGATAGCATACACTAATCACTGTATCGTGACATTAATCACGGACCATTCACAATAACCGAACCCCTGCTCTCCAGCCTGTCCATGCGCAGGCACCAACAATTTGCTCAGAACTCGGCAAATTCCTTTGCACATTTCTCTGTCGATGAGATACGCAATGCTTCTTCCTCATAATCATCAAAGTTGCTTGTGTCGCCTGGCCCTTTGCAGCGTGGTATAAAAGGTGCTTCTATCTTCTTCTGGAACACAGCTATCCAGTCTGTGCTCGCAAACCATTTGTGTCCTTTTATATCATTTACGCCTGCTTTAAGATTCCCATAACGTTTTGTCAAGTCTACTTGCAGAAGGTTACGTAGGAGATCCTTCAGATCTGAACCAAAGTGTGAAGGGAAACGTACCTTACCTGAGACAATTTTCTCATATATCTGTATAGGTTGGTCGGCGAAGAAAGGCGGATAGCCTGCCGCCATCTCGTACACGAGGACCCCGAGTGCCCACCAGTCCACTGCTTTGTTGTAACCTTTAGAGAGAATTATTTCCGGTGCCAGGTATTCGGGGGTGCCGCACAGAGTCCATGTACGCCCTTTGACCCTCTTCGCGAACCCGAAGTCGGTCACTTTAAGGTATCCTTGCGAATCGATCAACAAGTTTTCAGGTTTAAGATCCCGATATATGAGGTCGAGGTAGTGGAGGTATTCAAAAGCTAACACTATTTGCGCAGCATAAAACCGCGAATGTGGCTCGGAGAAGCGCCCCACTTTCCGCAGGTGAGAGAACATCTCCCCACCAGGGACGTACTCCAACACCATGTACAGGTTGGAATTGTCCTTGAAATGAAACTTAAGGCTCACAAGGAAAGGAAAATTGATCGCCTGTAAGATACGTTTCTCGTTTAATGTATGTTCTACCTGTTTCAACTTAACCACTTTCTGTTTGTCTAATATTTTCATAGCATAGTATTCTTTGGTGGGCTTGTGTTGGACTATCATAACACGACCAAACGAACCCGTACCAAGAGTTTTAATTCGTTCGAAATCGTTCAGTCCGGCGGTGTTGGTAGGATTCTTTTTCCATTTCTCCTCGAAATCTTCTTTGGCCTGATCGAGAAATTCTTTGACGCTTTCGGCGGCGTCCACCTTCTTGTTTGCGGTGGCAGCATTATTGCCCATGGCGCAATTAAACTATTCCAACGCCTCGGTACCTCGTTATTAGAGGCTGTCTTGCACTAATCGATCCCTGCTTGTGCGACCGTGTGGAAATGGGCAGGTCAACACAAACGCATTTCAAACAGATACATCCTCTATTCTTAATCACAATCACACGTCAGGAAAGCCACTTCACGCAAGCACACATTTACACTAATGATTTGAATATAAAATTTCGAAAAATACTTTGTCACATTCACAAGAATAAAATGGCTTCCACAACCGGACTCGATCGACAGAGCGAGATCGAGCAAACGATTCGCTCACGGGAGGCGGTCAATGTGACAATGTTGCCACATTTTCGGGAAAAATCTACTAATTAAAACCAAGAAAACATACCACTATCTACCAAAACATATTAATTATCTGGCACATAATTTTAACAATTTCATACTTTATAAGTTTCATCGTTAATTTATTTAATTTTCAAATTTCTGTAACTTTCCTTATATTTTATACCTATTTATAAACTTTGCTCGTCAGTGCAATTTAATTCAGATATTCCTGCACTTCATTTATTGTTTTATCTTACAAAATGATTACTTTCTCGTTTCTCTGGTATACATATGTAACATGCTTTCTCAAACTTTTCATATTTCAACTTTTTTAGGTTAATTACTGTTTATACCCAATAAAAAATATCTGAACCTTCATGTTGATATTATAGAAAAGGTAATACAATAAAATAATCAGTATCTTTATGAAGGAAACTCGAATTTGAGTGCGAAACAAACAAGAAAAATAATAATTCTTCTTTAATCGATGACGTGAATCGCAGCGTCAAAAGGCAAACGTCATTATCCGATGAATGTGGATATACAATATCTAAAACTTCCCTTAATATCAATTAACTGGAGTATTATCTTTTTTAAGTAACATAATCTGATCACCATATAGTATATTTCTTATGATTAGAAACTCGTTGAAAACGATTTAAGAACTCGTAAGTTCTGTTACTATTGGAGCAATTGTCACTCATGTAAATACTCCATCTTTGTTATTAATTACCACCAGAAAAGACCGTATAGTATTATCTTTCATACTTGTCTTTCAATTATAAAACTAATGATATTTTTGTGTTTACAAAAATACAATGGATATTCATTTGCATGTCCACGTCATCACAAGCAATCAGTATTTGTTTTCTGAATCGCTTGTAAATAATCAACCCCAATTATCCAGTTTACTTTTAGGAATAAAAATATTGAATAATAATTAATAGGCAATAACACAAATTGTAATAAATATTCGCAAACAAAACCTCAAATAAGTTTAGACATCGAATTTAATTTCTACTATTGCTAATATTTATCTTGTTACAGCAACACCGTGGTTTAGTTCAGTATCAAATATGCAGATGGCAGGAGTGAAGCTGTGCTGTAGCTCATATAAATAAGGTGTGCTGTGCAAATGAATGATGCGCGTCTGTCATATTATGTGGCCTTTTAAATTATTCATTTGAAAATAATAGGTTTTTTTTGTATTTTATATCTAAACTATTATTAATTATTGTAAAATACATATTTTATTCCATTTCTGCATCACCCAAGGTAGACTGGAAGATAATGTCGAAGGCATTAAGTCCATCTTTACACAATATGTATAAAGATAAATGATCGAGGTACTTTTCTCTTGGAACAAATCTTTATTGAACAGTAAACATTGATGTAGTTATTCTTGTAAGGGTGACCGAAAATTCTTCCTATGAGAATTTAAAATCACAGCTAATACCCTGCTAAAAATAATAGCTTAAACTCGCTATCAGCTAAAAACTACTATAAATAGTCACAACCAAAATATTTTAAAGTGGGAAATATCAATTTTCATTTCATTATTCAATCTTAGCTTCTTTTGTCAGTATTTTTTATTAGAAACTATTCTTCTTCTTCTTTCTCCTTCCCTGGTCCCACTTTATGTAGGGTCGGCACAACATGTTCTTCTCTTCCATTCTCGCCTATCAGCCGTCATCTCATCG